>PVJA010003509.1:0-94502 GCA_004027025.1 Myocastor coypus | reverse complement strand
GACCACTGAGCCATCCCGCCGGGCCCCTGGACCCAATCTTTCAATCCTCCAGCTTCTCAGTCTCTCAGTCTCTCAGTGTGCTGGGGTTATAGGTGTAGCCACCATGCCTGGCACTTTTTCTTTTCTTTGTTTTTTGGTATATTTTTATTAGTGCGCACCGACAGCACACGGCATTTACGTCTCTCGGTCTCTTGTGTGTAGTTGGCACGGGGACACATACCAGTTCCCTGTTCTGTTGTCTTCTTCTCCCTCATGCCATCTTTTAGGCTCCTTTCCATTTGAGAATGGTCTGTTTTCCTACTTTCATTTATCTTGTATTTTGCTCATTATTTTTTAGTTTGTTGTGTAAGAGAAACCGTAATATAAGCTCACGGATCTGATTACTTCACATAATAGTGTGGTTTCAAGGTGCACCCACTTTCCTGACTCCTTTTTTTCTCTTCTTTTCCCTTTCCTTTCCTTTCCTTTCCTTTCCTTTCCTTTCCTTTCCTTTCCTTTCCTTCCCTTCCCTTTCCTTTCCTTCTCTCTCTCTCTCTCTCTCTCTCTCTCTCTCTCTCTCTCTCTCTCTCTCTCTCTCAACTTTGTGCCAAGCTTTATTCAGAGGGCCTCAGTCCTTCCTGGCAGCTGCCTTCCTCATGGCAGCCAGCACATTGCTCAGCTCCTCACGCTTCCTCTTCGCATAGATGTGCGTCCCCACCCTTTTCTTGATGAACTTGAGGGCACATTTGTCCTTAGAGACCTTGAGCAGCTCCATGGTGGCGTGCTGCTCGTAGGAGGCAAAGCCGCACACCTCTGAGATCATGTCCCACACAAACATGGTGTGTTTGGTGAGGTGTCCTCAGTGGTGGCTATGTCTTGGTCTGCTCACATTCTTAGTCACCTTGTGGCCCTTGTTGAGGCCCACAGCCATGGAACAGTGGAGGGCCATGACTACTGTTCTTCAGTGGTTCCTGTGGCCTATCCTTCTTTTTTGGCAGAATAGTGCTCCACTGTATATAAACACCACAGTGTCTTTACCTGTTCATCTGTTGATGGGATATATAAGCCGGTTGCACGATTTAGCTGCTCTGAGTTTTGTCTGGATTTACTTAACCGTGATTAGTCCAAACCCAAACACAATCATCCTTTGGTACCTGAAGGGGCTGAATTCGGCCTTGTCACCAAGATCTGTGGGTGCTTGCGCCTCTTATACAAATGGCAAAGGATATGTGACTCGCCTAGGCACGTACTCCTGTGAGCTGTGAGGTCAGGCCCGTGACTTACAACCCCTAACACCACACAGATGCCAGGCAACTGGCTGTTACATGCTGCTGTTTAGGTGACAATGGCAGGGATAGAAAACACATCTGTGTGCTGTGCGGAGGCAGTATTTCCCCCAAGGTACTTCTGCGGGGCTGGTTGAATTAGCAGATGGGGAGCGCATGCTGGATGCAGAGAGCGGCTGTGCACTGAGCCAGCAGCTGCTTCACTCGCTCAGATTCTGAGCCTCACTGATCGCCACTGCTGCTGCTTCCACTTGCTCAGAGTCTCCTGGGAGACGCAATCACAGGGCAGCTGGGGCTGGTGCAAATCAGACAGCGTTGCTGCTCATCCACTACTGTAACAGGGCTGGGGGCCAAGGTCCCTCTCTCCAGGTAGCTTCACCCACATGAGCTCAGGGCAGAGCTGGGTGGTGTCTGGGCTCCCTGGGAGTGAGAGAAGAGGCTGCCCAGGCACGTGGTCTAGATGAGCACTGGCAGTGGCTCTGTCCTGCTGCTGGGCCCTGGGCGGGGCTCTCTGTGGAATCGAGGGATCCCGGCTCCTTCCCTGTGTCCATATTGCTCATCTACTGCTATGTCATGGAAGCCACAGGGCTTCCTGTTCATCATTTTGCAGCCACTGGGCCCCCATGGACTCTGAATGTCCATAACAGCAGGAACTGGCATGGGGGAGCTTGGTGACATAGAGAGGATGAGCACAGGACCTTGCTCAGGCACCAGTCATGTGCTCCCAGAGTGTACCAGAGCTTGGGGGGCCCTGTGTGGGGCATAAAAAGACTTCTCAGAGGTGCTGGAGCCAGCTTGAAGGGTGAGTAGGAGCTCAAGCTGAGAGGAGAAATGAGGATGGTGTACAGCCCCTTCACTGGGTCACCACGGGCAAATGCTGGGCTCCTCACCTGTGACACAAGTGTCACCAGGGTCATGAGTACTAGGGCTATGCCTGTACCCAGCACTCCCAAGTGTCCAGAATGTGCTGGCCATTGTGGTGAGGGTCAGGATGCAAGGAATGTAGATGGCCTGGCCTGTTTCTAAGGGTGCACATGCTTGGAGGATAGCGAACCCAGAAGACAGGAACCAATTGTCCCACATGGAAAGGTCACAGGGTCTGTCTCAGCTTCTCTGTGTCTAGCTAATGGCAGAATTGATGAGGTGCTTTAGTCAATTTTCTGATACTGTGACAAAATACCTGACACACTCAACTTACAAGGAGGAAAGGTTTTTTTTGGCTCACAGTTGCAGGGGATTCAGTCCATGGTTGCTTGGTCCTGCTGTTGGGGGCCCACCCTCGTAGTCCATCATGGGCTGTTTTCTTCATGGTGGCAAAGAAGCAAAGAAAGAGGAGAAAAAGGTGCTGGACTCCAAACATCCCCTTTAAGGCCACACCTCCAGTGACCTAACTTCGACCCACAGGGCCTGACCTCCTACAGCACCTGGCCCTCCCATAGCACCATAGCCAGGGGACCAAGGCACAAACTGTAGAGGTGTAGTGAATCCAGCACTTAGGATGTGCAAGAAATCTTGGTGAGGAACATCTGTCTAGGCTGCAGTGTGGGAAGCTGGTGTCCAGAGAGGAGATGGGACTTCCTGGGGTCATCAATATCACTGGTTGCCTCCACTGTCACCTTCTGGCAGCTCCTGTTCTGGAGGTCAGTACTCTTGGGTGCTGTGGGTCTGCCTTACCACCGAACTGATAGGCCCTAGTATGTGGAGGAGAAGGCTGAAGGCTTTTGGGGGTACAGTGGGAGGTGGGGTGCTCTGTGGCCCTGTGAGGGGTCTGGGCTGCCTGGCCTGTGCCTGCCTAGAATGATGTCTTTGTGCTAGGCTGCTCTATCAGGCCCTTCAATTAAGAGGTTGCTCACATGACTCATCTGGCTCTTCAAAGATGTCCAAGTAGGAAAAGGACTTCCGCACAGGTCCTGACACTGTGCACAGCACCAGGTCATTGGATGCTAAGTGGAATCCACTTTTGCCAAGGAGCACTTGCTGAGTGAATAAGTGAAAGTTGAGACAGTGAGCTCAATGTAGCAGGTGGAATTAAAGAAGAGGCGGAGTGAGAGTCCGTGGTACTAAATGCACCTGCCCAATTACGCTGAGGATTTTGGCACAAATCAGATGAGTGCCCTGTGGTGATCTCAGTTTTTCTTTCCATAGGATACTAAGTGGCCTGGGCAGTGATCCTGAGGAGTTACAGAGTGCCAAGTTATCAGGAAAGAGAGCTTCTCTTTCTCTGCTTCCTTTCATGAAATCCTCACTGAGTTTGCTTTGTGCTAGAATGGGACAGTTTGGTTATGGGTCTAGGCGTGTGAGGGTTGAGTTGGAGCATGCTGCTTATGGCAAGTTGGGCAGCAAGCAGGTCACAAAAGCAAACATGACCTGTGCTGAAAAGGCCTGCTGGCCACCAACAGGGGCAGAGGTAGTACTTCAGGGTCCCTTGGTGGAAGGCAGTGTGGCAGGAATGGTCTGGCCTCGCAGCACGTCTGGGTACTATGAGCACGTGTTGCGGCAGCAGCTGACATGGGTTCTGAGGTGCAGACCATCTGAGCCACTTCTCTCATCATTGAGACAAAATACCTGACATCTAAGGTTAAAGGAGAAAAGGTCTATTTAGCTTACAGTTTATAGAAGTTTCAGCCCATAATGAGGGGGCTCCAAGCAGGGTGACCTATGGCAGAGGGGCAGCAGTTCATGTTGGAGGACAGCGAAAGCAACAAGAACAAAGGTAATCAGGTCCCTTATATCATAAGCAGGCTACCTGCCCTTAGGGTAGCCTTTTACCTTAGGCAGAGTTATGATTTAGAGCTATGGTAAACCAGTCAGTGGACTCATTTAATAATCATACACCCTTAATCCTAGCACCATGTACTCTCGATCCAGTCATGGGGTGGTGGTGGTATTTCTAGAGCCCTTGCAAAGACCCCACTCCATGACTGTATGTGGCTTTGCAGGAACAGCTGACACAAACTATATATAATACAGGTCGCTGTGCTCTCAGGAATGGGCACAAGACTCATAAAATATCTGTATCCATCCAGTTATTAATTTATTTATTTTGTTGTCTCAAATCCATGCATTCATTTTCTGGTTTGACTCCTTGGTTTAACCTGGATGTTCAAGAAGGAACCAGGGCCCCCAGTTCCGGGCACCCTCCCATGAGCCTTCATCTATCACATGATGAAAATGTGTGTTGGGTAGAGCGAGACAGAACTAACTTAATTTTTCCTGTCAGTCTCTGTAGTAGATCAATTAAACTGCCAAGGAGATCAAATATTTCAGACTGTATTTATTACATTAAGTATTTATGTTCAAGCCAAACCTTTAAAGCATGATGTCATAGAGGAATGGAGGCCGATTAGATCAATTCAGCAGAATTTGCTGTAACTTAATGGAAATCTAATTGTGTGTTTTAATTTAGTGTCCAGGCAGTAGTGTGTTCTCCTAACAAATAATTCCAGGCTGCATCTAAGGGCTAGATGGATCTGTCACAGATTTTGGTGACAGTGCAAGTTGGCTGGGCTATGGAGGTAGCACAGCAGTCTTCTAGAGGGTCATGGGCCTGTATTAGTGAGCATTGTATCACTGTGACAAAATCTCTAAGACAAACAGCATATAAGGAGGAAAGGTTTGCTTTTGCTCACAGTTTCAGGGGCTTCAATCTATGATCATTTGGTTGGGTTTTTTTTTTGGGGGGGTCTGTGAGGTAGACGCATCACAGTGGGGAGTGTGTGGTGGAGCAAAGCAAAATCCTAGCCTCTAGGAATGGCATGTGGGCCACACCCCCGGTGACCTCACTTCTACCAGGCCCCACCTCTTAAAGGCTCCAACCATTCTGGATGGCACCTTGATCTGAGAGCACACCTTCACCCTGTGGGTCTCGGGGAGATACTGAAGCTCCAGTGTGTGCTTGGGGGAGCTTCATGGCATGCTCTCAGCTCCACACCCGTGTTAACATTTCAGGCACAGCTGCTAACCATCTTGGCTTCTTCACTGAATGCTAAAGAGGTGGGTTTACCCTTGGCACCTTCAGAGAACCCCTGTTCTGAAGAAGAAAGTCTATCCCCAGTCCCTGCATAGAGGAGTTAGGAAAGCAAGCCACAAGAAGAGTCCCTTTTAAATGATAGTAATATATGGACAGTTTAGGAAAAGGAGAGAACACAGTAAGTTGCAAAGAAAAGTCATCTTAATACCTAGAATTGACTTTGGAATTGGTGCATCTTATAAAATCTTATTTTTAAATATATGTATTCACATACCAGTCTCTGATAAACATATCTTTTATAATTTTAGTTAGAAAATAACTAAAAGTTTTAACTAAAAGTTTAAAATTGTATTTTATATTTACAAGGAAGTTTGTCTCTTTCATGCCAAATGAATGTAGTATATGGATGCACACAAGCACACTCCACACACACACACACACACACACACACACACACACACACACACACTCTGTGCATTCAATAAGCCCACCAGAGCTGGAGAGATTCTGTATCTGTGAATTCAACCAGCCACAGATGTAAAACATTTGATAAAATATTATATCTGTACTGGACAGGCATGATGTTTTTCTTGTTAGTGTTCTCTTAACAATACAACTATTGACATCATATTGGCATGACATTAGGTATTATAAGTAATCTAGAGATTATTTAAAGCATACAGGAAGATGTGTAGGTTATACACAGATACTAAGCAATTTTAGGTAAGTAGAGATTTGGGACCTAGCCTGAATACTGAGGGATGGCTGTATATGTACCTAACACATGTGTGTCTTTTAGATTTACAAGGTGTGACCAAACTATAAGGCGAATGTTTAAATTTTAAAAATGTGCTATAGTAAGAGACAGGTGGGAGCCCCCCACCTGCTTTATCTTCTACACACTTGGCCCACTGTTCTGGACACTTTCTGAAGCAATTCTAGAGGCTTATAATGTGAATGTCTGTATGAGGTATGATCAAAAACGCGTGAGTGCTGCTGCCAAATGCTGTCCAGGAGAAAGGCAGGCTGTAAAACACAACAGTGTCTTCATCGGCCTCATTCGCCAGATCTGCAACATATGACTTCTGGCTCCTCCCCAAAGTCAACAGGACCACTAAAGGCAAACATTTCAAACAGGGATACTGAGGCAACCATGATAGACTTGCTGAAGATACTTAGGGAAGGGGACTTTCAGATCTGCTTCAGAAAGTGGCAGGAATGATGGGAAAAGTGTGTCCAAGTGAGAAGGATCCTGAAGGGAATTAATGATACTGCATCTTTCACTGTAATTTTTTTAAAAAAGTAAATATTCACTGTACTTTTTAAACCACACTGTTTTCTATCCATCCATCCATCCATCCATCCATCCATCCATCCATCCATCCATCTGGATATGCATTATCTTATTCCCCTTGGGGCCACAGTAACACACCATGCATGAAATGGCTTATGAGCAGCAGCAGTTTACTTCTCACTGATCTTCAGGTCCCTGGTCTCCATTGGTATCTCTTGCTGTGCATGAATCTGGCGGAACACCAGGCAACTCTCCATAGTTTCTTTTCTAAAGGTGCTCATGGCCAAATCCCCTCCCCAAACCTGTACACCTGTACCTCTCCACTCCTCCACTTTGTTTGTTTTTTTTTTTTTTAGAATTTATTTATTTATTTATTTATTTCTCATTTCAGAACTTTTACTTGTTTATGTATTTATTTTTATGGCCGGCTCAGCCTGCTCTGAGGGCAGGGCTGGCGCAGCATGTGGTGCTGGATATCAAACCGCGGTCCCTACAGCCGCCTAAGCCTTCCTAGGCAGGTGCTTTAGACCACTGAGCCATCCTGCCGGGCCCCTCACTCCTCCACTTTGGAGGTTAAGATTTTAGTATTCAAACGGGGCAGGGGTCAGCTTCCAGTTGACATGCTGGGTGAATGTACCATATGTGCATACACCAGAATAGGATCATGTTGACTTTCTGTTTCTTAAGCTGCTTTTAAACTTGGTATTTTACAGTATCTTTGTTGTGCCACTGTCTCTTCTTATGCTGTAACTTTGCCACTGTGCTCTATTTAGGTGACTGCATCTTATCCAGCCAGTGTCCTCTTTTTGGGCCACTGGATAGATGGTACCTTGTCTCCACATGGGTAACTTCCACTGTAGCTACTTTAATGTGTACCATTCATGATTATAGATTTTTGACAGATTAAAAACGTAAGCAAAACACTCCTCTACTCCCTACCAAAGCCCCAAGTCTGGGAACCCAATAACTATAAAATGGGACTTGGAATGTTTATCTGGCTTCCTCCTCAATGTCCTTCTAGGTGCAGGAGACTACCTTGCTGTTTTGGTCAGATAGACCACCTCACTGAGGGACAGATCTGGCTGTGGAAAGATGAAGGAAGTGCTCCCGAGGCAGGATGATGTGGCCTGATGAGGGCTCACTGCGTGGAGAGTCCCTTGGTGCCAGTCTTGTCCATCTGGGTACCCTTAAGATGCACAGAACAAGTTGGAGTTTCCAGGAGGCAGTGACTTGAGCTAAATGTTGGACCAGACTGTGACTTAGGACTTCCATTCGTCCTTTACTTTGCCTGGCTTCTGGAAGCAATAGTAATTTGAGGGGTGAGGCCCAGGGTCTCGGTGGAATTTGTGTTCTCTGCATTTTCAACTGGCATTTTGGGCTTACTGGGCTGTAACACTGTAGTAAACCGCTGAGAACCCCTTGCTTCCTTAGTGCTCATGAAGGTGCTGGGTCTGCGTTGTTGTGGGCAGGCAGCAGGGGGAGATGACCGTTGACCCAGTGATGCTAAGAGATGACAGAGAAAGCAGTAGTTAGCTTTATGAGGGTCCTCTTGTGGAAGTCATTTTTTTCTTAGCTAAAAAATGGTTGTAAGATTTAAGGTGACCCCAGTGGTTGGATCAGCTTAGATGTACTTGCGCTCCTCTCTCGGAGTCTCCCCCTGGCCTGTGCCTTTTCCTTAGGATGGTGACAGATGTATGACTTGGTGGCCTGGCCTTCACAGAGGGGAGAAAGGCTTCCCTCCAGCTTTCCCCTGCAAGTCCTGCCCCTGTGCAGGCCAGCCTTGCAGGTTGCTGTGAGGTCACCAATGAGTCTCCTGAGAGGCTGTACTGATAGTGCAGTCACTCCAGAACAGCACCTGCAAAGGACAGCTGGGCCCTTGGATGCAGCTTGTTGTAGACTGTACCCCTTTGCCTGGCAAATATCAGCTTGTTGGAATTGATCTTGTCTGGTGTCAGACCCTGGCCTCCACCCTTGCCCTCACCCAGGCAGAGGGACAGCCCTCTGGCAGCCTCTGAGATCCTTCCCCCAATGGTCAGTGACTTCTGGCTGAAGCTTCGACACTGGAGTCCCTGGCAAGGCATGGCCTCTCTGGTGGATACATCAATTGCTAACTGGATGTGGACTCAGAGGAATGGGGAGGCTACAAGAGCTGAGAGGTGGGGCTGAAGGACTAGAGGACTTTGGAGGCTATAGGTGTCATGAAGGGGGCTCAGTGGCTTCACGTGGTACTTCACTTTCTGGGCCACCAGAAACTCCCTTTAGTTAGTTGGAACTTCCTTGGATCTTGATAGCTTTTTTTTTTTTTTTTTTTTTTTAAGCCATGATTATTATTTTCTAAAGCATGCTTAGCATAAATTTTATTGTCTTAATTTTATGTGTACATCTTAGTACAAAGTACACAGCTGGTCCTTCAAGCCTGTGGTGCTGTATCTCTGGATCCAAACAGCTACAGAAAGAAGATATCAGGAAAAAGGCATCTGCACTGAGCTTGTGCAGACTCCGCAGGAATGGTCCCGAAGCCACGTAGTGTGACAGCTATGCATAGCATTGTGGTGGGAATGATAAGTCATAGGGCAATGAGGGTCTGTGCCACCGTACCTGAGGGACTTGTGCATCCTTGGATTTAGGGTCCAAAGGGTTCCCAGAGCCCTCCCCTATGGCTACCAAGGATGACTTAGTTGAGTGTGCCTGACCCTCAGAATAGTTCCATCTTGGGAAACCAAAACTTAGTACCCATTGAATACCAGCTGTCCACTCCCCATTCCCTTGTGGCCATTTCTATACTTTGCTTCTCTCTGAATCAGTCCTAGCCCCTGTATGGAAGTGGGATTACAGAGGGTTGGCTCCTTTGTAACAGCCCTGTTCCATTTCACCTGTGTCTACCAGGCTCATCCGTGTTGCAGCCTGCACCAGAATCCTTGTTCCTCAGAGCAGGGCCATCCCACCGTGCATGGAGTGTTCAGCTTCTAACTGCAGGATCCTCCGGAGTCCTTGGTGTATTATGGTTCTCATCTTCCCAGTGTGGAGGCTATTGGTCCAGCCTCCCCAGCCACTACCATGGCTCTGCAAGACATGACTTCTTAATCTCCAAATCTGAGTGTGAGGCCAAGAGTGTCGCTGCTGGTGGCTTTCCTGGGGGATGCTGCAGGTGACCTCATAGCTGTATATGTTGGCTCAGGGAAAGTGGCTCTGTTGCTGCTGTAGCTTACCATCATTGTTATCCTGTATGTCACACTGGAGCAAGGCTAGGCTGGGGCAGGATTCAGTCTTTCTCAGGCTGCTGGCACCAGGTCACCTGCTCAGGGGTCAGCCTGAACCATGGTCCCTCCCAGGACCTGACAGGACAACCTAGGTCCCTGGTCACACTCTTCTGGACTGTGTCATGTGGTGGCCTGGGGCCGCTGGACCCTAGCTATCCTCTCAGATGTATCCCACCACATCCATTCTTCTCTTTCTAATACTTATTTATGATTAGAGATCTGTTTCTGAGTTTAGAAGAAATTTATGTTGGTTATAGAAACATGAATAAAAGTTCTAAACAGATATGGAGAGGAAAATACAAATCTTTGGTGGTGCCCACCCAGGAGGGACCCATCCTTAATACTGTGGTCTCTTTCCTTCCTGGGTTCTCCATGTCAGTAACCTTCAGAAAGGCACAGAGAGGACAGGAGCCTGGGGATCCCTACCCTCAGGAAGCCTTCTGGCTCCAGGGTCTGGTGCAGGGTGGTACTGCATGTGCCCAGGCTGGTGGCCAGCCCAGCACAGGGTAGGAGAGCAGGTCAGCATCCCATGAACTTGACCACATGTCTCATGCTCCTCTTGGCATCTGCTCCCTGCTGTGTCCACATGCCGTCACTAAGGCACTGAACCCACCCATGGGATCAAGGCCCACTGCAGGGCTGGTCCCACCTCAACTGGCTGTGGTGGTAATGAGAAGCCATGGTGGGTGGTGGCTTCTTTTCACTCCAGAGCAGAAGCAAAATGATGAAAGAAGGGAAAGATCCTCAAATGGGCCTGAGAGGTGGGGCTGGTGCCGAGGCCTGCTCCTGAGGAAGGCGGGTGGGGACATTCCAGCTGGCCCAGAAGGCTGAGCACTGGTGTCCCTAATTTGAGTGGCTTGAAAGCCCCCAGGGTCATGGGCCTGCTTCCCCTGGGTGTGGCTCCAAACAGGCTGCAAAGGGGATTCCATATCATGGTGGGTACGGTGGTACAGGGAGTTGGGGACTGGGATCCTGTTCTTGTTTTGGATCTGGGCCCTGGATGACACCTGTCTGAGAGGCTGTGGGTGGGGTTTGCTTAGACACAAAAGGGTCAGTACCATGTCCTGACAGCTAAAATATTTGGGGGGATAAATTGCCTCACAAATTGCAAAAAATTGAATGGTTTGCTCATTTTCAAGGGATTATGTCCTTTCTTGTGGGCTTTTCTTGGCTTCCTAAATCCTGGACCACCCATCTTCATCTTATATTCTGCATGGAATTTGGTGTGGTGATTACAAAATCCAGCTCCATAAAGGAATGACACTCTAGGAAGCAATGTGTCATAATCTCATGCTAAAGCCAGGAAGGGTCCCAGTCAGCAGCGTGCAAAATGTCTCAGGGGCATCACTGACTCCTCTGAACATTTAAAATACCCAGAAGCAACCCTCAGTAAGTGTTCTGGAGAGGGGGCACTTCATGGCACCCTGGTCATGATCTGTGACACTATTATCCTGTTTTACTGGAAGTGCAAGCCAAAACTCAGAGTAGCCAAGATCCTGGCCTAAATCTAGAGTGCTATGTGAGAAGCAGGGTTGGCCAGAACTCCTGGTGTGCTGAGGACCAGTGGGGCTCTCAGCAGACTACTGGAGTGGTGAAGGCATTTCAGGGTCCTGAGCACTGCTGTCTCCCTCTGGATCTGAAATGCCATCCATTCTCAATGCCTAGCTCTCAAATAGAGACAGAGTAGGACTGTGACAGCCAGTTGTCTCTCTACCCTACAGGTGGCCCGCTCTGCTCCTGCTGTGTCCCAGACCCCATGGGACTCTCCTTTCTGCCCACCTATGGCTGTCAGAGCAACCGCACAGCCAGCGTGGCAGCCCTGCGCATGAAGGCCCGTGAGCACTCGGAGGCCGTGCTGCAGTCCGCCAACCTCCTCCCACCTGCCAGCAGCAGCCCTGGCCCAGCCACCAAGCCAGCTCCCCCAGATGGTGGCCAGGACAAGACAACACCTACCAAGGACCAGAGTGAGGGTGAGCCAGGTGTATGAGAGAGCAGGGACCTGCTGCCTGCACCCTCCCCACCTGGCCCCTCTCCCCATGTTGGCCTTGTGGACCCTCAATTGCAAGGGCAACCTGCAGCCAGCCTCTGTGGGGGGCCCAGAAGGGGAAATCGAGGCCAGCACCTCTTTAGGTGCCTGTAGAGTCCCTCTGGGGTCCCAAGCCACAGGTCTTCATGCTCCAGGATGGCACTGGAGTGCTCTCTGTGGTGAGACCCCTTGGGGGAATCAGAGGGAGGCAGATGGACTCATGCCACCAGCTCTCCTGTGACCTTCCCAGGTGGGCAGCCTTGGATAGTCTGCCAACCCCAAGATTGGGGTCGTCCTTGAGAGATACCCAAGGGCTGTCTCCATGGTATGCACTGGAACAGTCTGTCACATTGTTGAGAACCTTGGAACTGGGAGAAAGCAGCCAACTGTGCTTTCCTGCGCTGAGGAGAGCAGCAAGGCCCTCTCTCCCCTGGGGGTGCAGACTTGGGTGTGGTAGGAGGAGGCGGTGTGGGCAGGAAAGAGCCCAGGGACTCAGCCTCCCCAGGCTGCATGGCCTACAGATCCCACTGGCACAGCCGTCACAGGGCCACGGCTGCTCTGGGACCTGCCCAGCTTACTCTGGATGCAGAGCAAGTTGGGCCCCCACTGCTGAAGTGCCCTGTGGGCTGGGCCTGTGCCCTAAAGAGACCTGGAGATGAAGTGATCAACTGTAGAGCAGCCTCCAGCCGGGAAGGGGAAGACTGGAGCAAGAAGGAGCCCAAGACACCTCTGAACGATGCTTGCACCTGGATTGCCACTTTTCCAGGAATTCCTGGTGCCACCTGTGGGAAGCTTGTTACCAGGAGAGAAAGGAAACACAGTGACGGTGATGGGACTGGTGCGCACCAGGCAGGCAGCTTCCTCCCCGGGTGCTGGGCAGCCCTTCCAAAGGGCCTAATTTCATGGAGAGTTCTGCCATCCAGCGTGGCTATCTGCTCTTGTGTGGATGGTGACATTGAAGACATCAAAGGGAAAAGTGCAATAGCATGAGCCCTGTCCTCACCCGGTGCCTGGAAGGTCACGGTCTCTGGTGGCTTTTGCCCATAGTGTTCCATTGCAAACCATTACTGCTTTTACTGTGGTCATTTTCCTTTCAGTTCTGTAATCAGATGATTCTACTTGCTAATCAGAAGGTCCCGCCTCTGTTACCTTCCCTGAGCACCCCCCCACCTCCTGAGTGTATCGTGCCTCGTCCATACTTCCTGCAAAGCAGCTGATAAAACACGCTGTCTCTTTAAAAAAAAAAACAAAAAAACAAAAAACAAAAGTCAGATCCTTTCTCCTGCTGTATTTTGCTTGTTGAGTACAAAGATGAAATGATTTGCCAAAAAGCGGCAAAGTGGCTTCCGTTCCCTGTAATTACGAATGTTCGGTTGAGCAATGTGAGCTCCAGCCCTTATGCACACTAACTCTTCAATCTAATTGTTTGATTAAACTCGTATTTCCTCCAGAAAGGTACATAAATAAGTGAACTGTTGGGCAAATTAAGAATACTTAACAGCATTGCATCCGAAAAGTAGTTACGCTGATTAAATTTTGTGTCCTTGAGGACTTTCAGGAAATTACTTTTGATCGTCAATAACACAATTAAGTAAACTACACACACATTAGCATGAATAATTGATAAGAAATTATGTATTACCACGAAGCACTGATTTAATAATTCATGACGCGACACTCTAGTGACTGTGCAAAACTGGATAACATCGGAAAGTCTGCCTGACGTTACGGAAAGAAAGGAAAAAAGCAAGCGCCGAACCTCTACAGAGATATCGAGTACTTAGTTTTGTTGTACAAAGGCAAAAAAGTAACCGATGCATGCTGTAGTTTCTGTTTGTTTAAATACCCAAATAAATTTAGAAGAGTTCAAGGAGTCACAGTTCAGGTCCTGTCTTTGTTCTTCCGGGCTGGGTGGAGCCTGCATCTCTAATGCTCCACTTTGGCCAATGTGTAAATGGAAGGAAAGCTTTCAAAACTTCCTAGGGTGGGGGGAACTTTGAGGTCTTGGCTCAGGAACCTTTTAGCAGACTGTGGACAAAACAGAGACCCCTGTGCAAGCCAGCAGCCTCCCCTCGGTGCCCAGGCCTGTAAGAGCCACTGTTGTCCCTGGAGGTATGGACGTGATCTCACCAGACCCCTCAGCCAAGGGCCTCTTTGGGAAGCCATGGGGGTGGGGGTTCTGCTTCTGGCCTGTATACAGAAGTTCATGATGAGACTATAAAAGGGTGGCAGGGTTTTAGGATGGAAAGAAGGCTCAGGTTCCAGGGATGGATTGACTGATTAATTATTATTATTCATTTATTAGTTGGAGCACTCTGAAGGGCACTTATAATGCACTCCAGGCCCCCACACAGTGGCCAGCCTCATTCAGCATGATGGACTGGGAGGGGGACACCAGTGGGGGTGATGGGGGCCATAGAGCCCTCTGGATGGGGTACACTGAAGGACTCACAGGCATCCTCCGTCCTTCCACTGGCACTTTATTTAGGGACACCCACACAGGGCCTCTCAGCTGGTTAGGAAGGGCTTCCTTCAACTCTGCTGGTCCTTAGACCAGAGTCTGGGAATCAATGTATGTGACCTCTTTAATTCCAGTGGCCATCCCACCATGTGCCTACAGTGTGAGGATCCCATATCTGAAAATTTGCTGCCCAAAATGCTCCAAAATCAAAAACTTTTTGAATGCCGTCATGATACCATGGTGGAAAGTTCCATACCATGACACTTATGTTTCATGCACAAAATGATTACAGATGCCTTCAGGCTGAGTACGTATGTGGAACATACATGAAGTTTGCAGTTACTCTTGGGCCTTAGCCCCATGATATCTCTTTCTACAGTGCAAATGTTCCAAAATCTGAAATGTTCTGAAATCTGAAACATTTTTGGTCCCAAGCACGGGGTGGAGGGGTGTGTGTGTGTCTGCAACTCCTGTTACTATTCTCATTTCACAGAGAGGACAACTGAGGTCAGGAAGGTTGGGCAAACTTTCTTAGGTGGCTGGTG
This sequence comes from Myocastor coypus, assembly GCA_004027025.1. Classification (NCBI taxonomy): domain Eukaryota; kingdom Metazoa; phylum Chordata; class Mammalia; order Rodentia; family Myocastoridae; genus Myocastor; species Myocastor coypus. Next base: position 79,681 of record PVJA010003509.1, on the reverse strand, counting down.
GGCTCCAATGTGAGGGAATTCAACCCCATTGCAGTCAAAGGGCCAGTGCTTCTCACATGAACTGTCAAAATTAGCCAGCCTGTCTCTAACCTTCCAGAGGACAACAGAGACTCTTACAGGCCTCTTGGTCCTACACAGTTGACAGATGCCAGGGTGTACCTGTTCGCCCAATGCCTGGGCTCTGGGAGGGCAAGGCGTGCCACCCAGAACCCTGTCAGACCGGCTTAGCAACTTTCTGCCTTGGGCCAGAGGCCTGACAGGGTCGCCAGCCCGACCTGACCCTGGACCAGCCCAACTGGCCTTTCAGTGTGTATCTGTTTTTTCCCTGAGCAGGTCTGGCCAAGACTGCCAAGAGGATGGCTCCTGTACAGCATTCCAGGCCCCTCAGATGGTTTTCCTAGGTGGGCTCTCAAGAAGGTGCTAGAAATTCTCAACCAACCCATTTCATAGAGAGACATTCTCTCTCCTGGCTTCATCAGAAGTAAAACTTTTGTTGTTTTGGTTTGTGATGCTGAGGATCAAATCCAGAGCCTCATGCATGCTAGGAAAGTCCTCTACTGCTATGTCCTAGCCCCAAAGCGATACTGACAAATTCAGAGTCGAATGAAAGTGAGAATTTTCTGCCTGTTTGAAATCCTGCTTCTTATGGCTGTATGATTCCAGACAAGTCACTTAAACCATCTATGTCTGGGCTCTCTTATATACTAATGGCTGTAGCCTCCTAGGACCTCTAGAAGATTGAGTGAATAGACAGATTCCTGGTGCCTTGCCCAGAGGAGGTTCAATGGAAGTGGCTGGTTCTTATCCCAACAAGCTCATCTATATCAGAGTCTTGAGGACCTCAGGTTGCAGAACAACAGGAAGGAGTCATGGGGATAGAGGTGACAGCACAGCTGTCAGCCTCGGGCTGAAGGGACCCACACACACGCTGAAGCTGCAGGACCCTCCTTGACCAGCCCCTTCCTCCTCTAAGTGCCATAGAACCTGCTTCATCCTCCAGGGTAGGTTCTCTAGGTTCCTTGTGGGTGGAGCCAGACACACCCTCTGGGGAATCATTGGTCCAGCTGGAAACGCCCACCTCTCTCTATGAGTGAGTCAGGAGAGGAGGTTGGGGGTGGAGGACGGCTGAGATGGGCCAGCTGGGCCCACTGCCTTGTAAATCACTGGGTGGTCATTGTGTTTCAGGAAGAAAGCAAGGGACCCTGACTCATCACTAAGAAAAGCAGTCATGCAACTCTATCCTGGGCTCCAAGCAGGGACACAACCAAGTATTTTGCATGACAGACACTGTGAACTTGGACACAGACTCACTAGGTGGGGCATGTCCCCATGTTCCCAGCTCAGACCTGGGGCGTGTGAGCCGTGTTCTTATTGTCCTTCGGAGACGACAAATCGAAATTGCAGCATCCTGGCAAAGCAGGCTGATGGGAGTCTACTCTGCTTCCAGCAGGAGGCTATGTGAGGGTAGGATCCTGCCCCTTACTGAGGGCAGGTATTATGGATTAGCCCTGTGCTCTGCCCAGACAGGGACAAGAAAGCCACCCTTCTGAGCCAGCTCAAGACAAAGCAAGGTGTCTTGGTGTCAAACAGCATCCCCAGGTTCCTCAGAAGCCTTTGGGATCTCTTCTGTACTCTGCCTGGGTACCTGGGACCTAAGCCTGGCCTCTGCTCTACTATTTCTAGGCAGAGGAGGCCCCTCTGCCGTCAGCCTCTCTGGAGCCTGGATGCTGCTCTTCAGTGCTCTTCCCTCTGTGCTGTGCTGCATATGGGGGAGGTTGTCCAATATATGATGCCTGATAGGTTGACGGCAGAGACATGGGGTGGGTAAACATCCAGGGACTAGGAATCAGGGTTGTCACCGATGGCTGTGTGGCCCAGAGCAAGCCACTTCAGTTCCCTGGGTCTCTTTTCCATCTGTGTGGTAGGCATAACCCTGACATCAAGTGCATGAGGCTGTCATAAGGATGCTGGTGGCGGCAGGAGGACAAGGTCATTGGCTGTGGCCCTTCTGCCAGAGGTTGCCTCCTGCTGCCTCCATGTGGCCTTGAAAAATGTACTCTACGGCTGGGAGCGAGCCACTCCAGGAAGTGGATCTTGTGGAGCCCACCCCCTACCCCTGGGGGCTTTGCAAGTCCCCCTCTCCACCCCCCAGGTCTGCTAGGGGCAAGGAGAGGGGCTAAGTGATTGTGTAATGGCCACATCTGTCAGCACGGGCCAAATGGCTTTTCTAGGAGGCAGAAAGCTAATGGTCCTGCAGCCTGGAGGAGCTGCTCCTAAGTGGAGCACTTTATCTACTGGGACAGAAGCACAGCACAGCTGTGACTAGGAGAACAGCTGCTCAGCCCCAGCCTGGATCAGTGCCTGCCCTAGGCTGGCCTAGCACCTGCCCCAAAGGCCAGCCTACCAGTGACAGCCTCAGGTGGCTAACAGGGGAGCATGGGCCCAGCTGGATATCCCCAGACCTGGCCTCGAATCCAAGATCCTACACCGCCTGTGGCTATGGGGGTTTCACATGTCTCCTGTATCTTTTAGTCTCAGCTTTCCTATCTGCTAAGTGGAAACTATGAGATTTAGGTGGGAAGAGAGAGTGAGGAGCATCGTGCCTGTACTGGGTGGACTGAGCTATTCCAGCCCACAGTGAGAAGCTCAGACTGAGACTGCTAAAGAAGCCTGAGGACAGAAAGAAGCATAAAGGCAGAGGGTGCGAGGTCCAGGTCCCAGGGCCCTGCAGTGACCTGGAAGACCCAGGTACTGGCCCAGGGGTCCAGCAGCCCCTTATGTGAAGCACCGTATGGTGGGTTCTATCTCCAAGAAAGGACAAATTATCATTTATTCTCCAATGATTAGATTATTCTGAAATAATATTAGACCCATACACAAGAGTAACTGAGAAATATGGTAAAGGCTACAATTTAAAACTTCTTAGAGTAAAAGATGCATAGCCAAGAACAATGAGATAGATGTGCTCAAGGAGAGGTGGCCTATTTTGAGGGGAATTAATGTGTCTTTTATTGTAATTATTTTTAAAAGTGCAAATACTCACTATAGTTCTTGATCATTCCTCACTGACAGAGTGCCCATGGCAATTTCTGTTAAACACATACATCACAGGGCGTCCTCATCTACCTTGTTCACCATATCTGGCACTGCACAACTTCGGCTTCTTTCCCAGGGTCAGAATGACCATGAACGCTAGACGTTTCAAGCAGCTCAGGAAGGACATCAAGGCAGCCATGTGAGGCGACTAAAGACAGCCTTGAGAGAAGACGTCCATGGCAAGAGCAATGGGCTAAGCTTGTTCGAAAGGAAAGAGCATTTTGAGCGGCACTACGGGCAGTGTGTCATTTCCTGTATTTTTCTTTTTAAATTGAAGCATCCACTGCATTTCTGTTATCACATAGTTTGCAAGAATGGCACAGGATTTCCATGCACTTTCCACCCAGCTTTCCACAAGGAGAACTTGCTGATTTTAGGCACTGGGGATCAAACTCAGGGCCTTGTGCACATCAGGCAAGTGAGCTCCCCCACAAGCCCTTTTTATTCCAGACAGGCTCCCATTATGGGATGGATGGAACTCAAAATCTTTCTGCCTCAGCTACTGAGAACAAGGGTGTCACTGCCTGGCTGCACAGCCTACAGACACAGGATGCTGAGGCGGGGAAACGGACCTGCAAGTCTTCAGGACTCCAGTGTTTGGCACGTGTTCATGTTCAAGGGGGCGATGGTAGTGGTGGTGTGAGTGGCCATCGCACATTCCTGAGGCCACCCTCGGTCTGGGTACAGAACTGCTCTGTCACCCACAGAAACTCTTGTCCCATTCCAGCCCTGGGAAACCATGGATCCTTCTTGATCTTTTCCTTATTTTGAGCCCATCATGTACATGGGATCACATATTCATTTTTTTAAAGATAGTATCTGATATGATTTGTTAGTTATGGTGACTTAAAACATTAAATATGAGGAATTAACATAACTCTATGGAAGATCAATTGGTCAGCACACTGCCCTCACATAGTGCCACAGGCTGGGTGGCTTCATCAGGAGAAATATACTTTTTTCAGTTTGGGGTCTGGGATTCTAAGGTCAGGGTACCATCTATCCTGGTTCCCAGCAGGCTTGTTGTAGCTTGAGGTTTTGCAAGAGGAAACAACGTAATACAAGACACTTAATTATAAGAGTAATTGATAATAGTCACCCAAAGAGTTATTATGGAAAAGATACAAGGAATCTGTCTACACACTAAAGAAGAAGAATCCAGTTGAGGGCCTAGATCCCATGATAATGTCCTGCATGAGTCCAGCTGAACACCTTGATCAATGAGCCCCAGGAGTCTAGCTGGAGGCCAAGAGCCCACCACACTATCTCATGCAGGCTTGCTTCATGGATTTTTGCTGGGAAGGCCCAAAGGTAAGCGGTGGCAGCTAGAAAGTCTGTGCCAGTGGGATGAAGGATTGGTGGTAGCAGGCTGAGGGATCTGCACAGGAGCTAGAAAGTGGCACTCAGAGTAAGAACCAGAGCTCCTCTGAAAAGGACCACAGGCATCCCCAGCAACAGTGAGGTCTCAAGGTCCTCTGATGATGAGACCATCCAGGCTCCTACTAAGAAAGCCAGCATGACAGACAAGCGTCCCCAGGAGACTGAGCAAAGTATCATCTTCCCCTCCAGATCCAGGAAGCGATGCTTAGCGTGAGGACTGGAGTGCCTCCAAAGTGAACCAGAGCCACTCTCAGCGACGGCAAGGTCCCAACTCCACTGACGATGAGAATGGTCAAGTTTATCAGGAAAGCCAACAGCTCCCAGCAGTTTCTTTTCTTTTCCAGTTCTGCCTCTTGTGCTGCTGGCAGTGATCCTCAGCTGGGCGTCCCACACCCAGCACCATGCTCGGTCAGTTCACCTGGATGTTCCAAGTTGACCACCAGCTGTCAGTCCAGCACGAGGATCTACCACAGCTAGCAGATGACCATCTTCTTCAATGTCCATAGGTGGCCTTTCCCCTTGTGTGTGTAGTGAGGCAGGAGGTAGCTCAAAGAGAGAGGGTATTGGGTGCCTGAGTGAGAAATATCCCAGGTGTATCTTCCTATAAGGACAGAGGTCCCAAAGGATCAGTGCCCAGACAACCACATCACCTCATTAGAGGCTCTATTTTTATTCATGACTACAGCAAAGGCCAAGGCATATGATTTCAGAGGACATAAACTGTCAGTTTACAATACTTCTAGTAAAAGTAAATTAAAGATTCAATGTAGCTTTTAACCACCCCCAACTGATCAAATATTTAAGGTAATTTCTGTCAAATAAAAACATGACAATGTGTGTTTGGTTACCTTATTCACCAGATCTGGCACTGTGTGACTTCTGGCCCTTTACAAAAGTCAAAATGACCCTTAAAGATAAAATTTTGAATTTGATCCAGGACACTTAGGTAGCCAGGACAGCACAACTAAAGACATCCCCTAAAGAGGACTCCAGAACCGCTTCCAGAACTTCTTAATATTCTAATTCTAGGCAAGTAACTTACAGAGACAGAGGACTTTGTTTTATTTTTTATTTTTTTAAATTATGGTATACTACACATAAGAAAGCCATGATCTTAGCCGTTTTTAGTGCACAGTTCTGTTGTGTTTAGACTACTTATGCTGTTCTGCAACTGCAGCCGACATCTATCCCCAGAACTTTCTACCATGTGAAATTGAAACTCTGTCCCCATCAAATGACAGCCATCCACGTCGACCTTCCCCAGTCCTCAGAAACCACCATTCAGCTTCCTGTTTCTATGAATTTGTCTTGAGAGACCTCATATTAGTGGATGCATACAGTGCTTGTCCCTTGTGCCTGGTTTATTCCACTGACATAAAGCCTTCAAGGCTCATCCGTGTGCTAGCATGTGTCAGATCTTCTTCTTTTTGAAGGCAGAATAAATTACATTGAATGTGTAGGCCACACTTTATGTATCTGTTTATCGGCAACAGATAGTTGGGTTGCTTTTACCTTTTGGCTATTGTGGAGAAGGCTGCTGTGAAGATTGCTGTGTAAATCTTTTCCGATCTCTGCTTCAGTTCTTTTGCATACACCCAGAAGTGGGGTTGCTGGATCACAGGATGGTTCTATTTGTATTTTAATTTTTGAGGAAGTGCCTTACTGTTTCCTATGTTGGTTACTCCATTTTTCTTTCTGTCAACAGTGCACAAGGATTCCAGCTTGTCCACATCCTCACCAACACTGATAGTTAATTATTTTTAAGTGCTAGTTCCAGTGGGTGCAAGGCGACATGCTATTGTGACTTGCACTGGTATTTTCCTAATGAGCCCTGAAGTCCAAAGTCTTTTCCCATGCTTGTTAGAAATTTTCAAACTTTTCAAGGCGGAGAAACTTTAGGTGATGGGGAGTCTGATGGGATCAGGAAGATGTGAAACCAACTGATGTGAAGTAAGCGATTAATTTATTAACTTTTTGGAACAATTCATCAAGAAATGATGGAACAGAATGCCAACCCACTCTTCTTGACAGAGGACTCTGTGGCAAGCCAAACATCACACAGGGATGTGAGCTCTTCCCTGTGCTTGGATCCCCACCTTCCACTGATACGTTTTATCAGTGGAAGCAATGCAGCAATGCAGCAGAGAAGCAGAAATAAGGGCAGAGGATGCCTTTATTAACTCTGAAGATGCAAAGATCAAAGCAGGGAAATGGGCAGATCCTCTGACCTGAGACAGGGAGGATGAGATAATATGGGCTTTTGCTAGGATAGGAGTCAAGTTCAGTGACACACAGGAGCTGATTGGAGGCTCCCTTGTGTGGGTCAGAAAGGTAAAAGGAAGTTGTATCCAGGGCTGGAGTGGGGAAGAAGTAGGAAGTGGTCACTGGGGAGATAAGCTGTTTTTTGGGGGATTCAGCCATGTTGGATCAAGGCCTTGATAATTTAGCAGTCTATATTCAGGCCATAGTCTATCATCCACTATTCCAGATGAGAGAGATGGTCTTCAGGACCCTCCCTCCTCACCTCTCCCTCCAGAACTGCCCCTGCTGCCTGGGTTCAGCATCCCCATATCTACTCAAAGATGCCACACACCCTTCAAACAAATGCTAGCTTTCCAGACACACTGGCTTTTCCTCTTAAATATATATTTTGAGGACAGTTCAATTTATCATTTTTTATTCATTTAAGTGAGAAAAAAGATAAAATAGCAATGAAAGAGTTTCAAAACAAGTTAGAAGGATAGTTACAATAATCACAACCATACATATTATTGTCTTCATAGTAGTTATTCAGGGGACAAGATGCAGATCTGATGTCTTGTCTAAACAATATGAGTATGAATTTTTATTCTCAATGAACTAAGACAAAGTAGCTGTATATCTATTCTAACTCTCTTGTTCCTTCCTTACAGATAAATATTGCAGGACAGGCAGAGGCCGTGGAACCATGTACCTAATGACCTGCTCCCCCCACCCCCACTTTTGTCCTGATTAGCAACCTGTAACACACCAACATCCAGCCCAGCCCTAGTCCTTCACCCACAGAAGCCTGGAGACAATCCGCATTCCTTGCTTTCAGTTGCTAAGTTTTAGGGTACGTGTTAGGCAGCCGCGGGGAGGACACAGCCCTTACAATTGGGAAAGAGAACTTTGGTCTGGTGTGAGCTGTGGCCAGGTTCTTAGGGGCTGCCTGATGCCCCTGCAGCTTTCCAATCCTGGAGGACTTCCCTGGTGGCAGGGTGGGGAGCCAGGGGCTCTGTCCTTTCATCCCAGCTGAGCTCAGGGCCGATTTTATTAATAATCCATGTCTGGTCTGCACAGGGGTTCATCTCTCAAGCCTAATTGTCCTGTTGGGCACGCCTCCCATAGATCCATCTCTCCCGCCCTGTGCTTTATTTAGCAGTTTTATTGCAGGCAATTAGTAAAGGCATCAGCCGGAGTTCCTCTTTATGGGGAAGATTCATCTCTGTTTACTCAGTGGTTGAACTTAGAGGGAGGGGCGTGAGGCAGGGTTTGGCCTCCCTGTGCCTTGAACCTGGGCTACCCATGCCAAGAATTGGGCTTGCCCACCTGGCTCAGCCTGGTGCCCCTCAGCCTCACCTCACCCTCACTGTCCTTGGGGGCTACACAGCTCCCCATACCCTACCTGTCCATGGGACTTAGAATGCTGACACTCTCCAGGCCAGGCCTCCTTCCCCACTGCTCCCCTCCTTGTCTCCTGGCACTGAATTCTCAGGAGGTCTTTGGGGATGGGAGGTCACCCTGTTAAGAACCTAGGGATGAGCCCTTTGCGTTGGTCACCACATAGCCTAGGACTCCCCATCACCCCATCTACTGCTGCTATAGCTCAGTCCAGACCCAGGGACGGAGCTGCTGACTTCTGATGGTGCTGATCTTCTTCTGTTGCTGTGACCCCAGGTGACAGCTCAGGCTCCAGGCTGGACACAAATCCTGTAGGTCTGAGGTGTAAAGCTATGATCCTCACTTGATCTCGCCTGACTCAGGGTACCTGCCCTAGTACCCTGTCCCTGGTCAGGTGGCCCAGGTGATCCATGGGCACCATGTGAGGAAAGTGGATCCATAGGGAACGGTGCATCTCCATGAGAGGACAGATGACATATTCATTCCTGTTTGCCACAGACAGGTCCCCCACCCCGGGTGGGCTGGTCCAGTCCTGAAGCACGGACCCCAGGTCAGGAGCCTTAGCTATCACCTGGGGGCACTGACCTGGCCAAGCCACTTGGTGCCACATTGCTTCTTTCTGGGACTTTCCATGTCCTAGAGACCCCTCCTGCCCCACTCCGTTTTTCTTCCTTGAGCTCTATCACAGATACCCTGTCCTCCCCCTGTGCCCAGTAGCACAGTGGGGCTTGGTGGAGACCTACTGGGGTGTCCCCTTTTCTTGATTGTCCTGTGCTTAGTGCAAACCACCTCGGCATCAGTGACTGGGGGCACCAAGACTCAGTGCTAGTCAGGGGAGGGGAGGTGTGTGCATTGTGCACTGAGAATTGCTTGCTGGCAGCTCCACAGATTTCTTTTGTGGCTGCCTTGGAACAGTGGCTGCTGTGGGTGGCCTGGGTGGCCTCAGGCTGTGGGGATGGCCTTAAGCCTTCTGGGTGCTATACTCTCCTGGTCATTTCATGGGCTTCCAAGGTTTTGAGTCCCACAGTGAGAATGTGGGAGGTCTGCATATGAGGATAAGCCACACCCTTCCCTTCCCTGCCTCTTCTCTCTCTGCCTCTGTCCCTCCTTCCCTCTCTCCCCACACTGTCCACTTAATCAGAGTGGTTCTAAGCATACAATGGCTTTGTCAGAGTGAGCAGAAGTTTTCAGATTGCAGCCTATGCCCTGATGGATTGTGGGCATATCAGGGAGGCTGAAGGTGGCCGGAGTTTTCAACAGTACAGTGAGAGAGGCCACGTGAGTTGTTTCCAAACAGCTGTCCTCGGTTTCAGGGTTAAGAACAAGGGTGGCACCCTCCCAAGGTTGGATGGGCAGCTGCTGGGCAGGCATCCTCATAGAGGTGCCCATTGTGCCTGATTGCAGTGTGGCAAACTCTGTTGCAATAGCTCCATTGTCAGGTAAGTCATACACGAGGATCACCCCTTCATGATGCCTGACTTTCTCTTTCGGAAGTTGGCATGAGTGACTCCATCTTGATCTGGCAACCTCCCCTCCTCCCCTGCCTCCAGTTTCCACTCATGTTTACTGAGCATCTCCTGTATTCTAGGATGTGGTTCACAGTAAAGAACGCAGCAGACTCTTGCCTTCTACAGCTTGCTTTCTTGATGGAGGGAGAGACACCAAACTAGGTGGATCTTAAGTTATGTTATGTCAGCATGAGACAAAGCCTGAAGGGAAAGCAAAGAAAGGAAGAGGAGCATAGCTGTGCTGGGGCTCTGGGGGCTGGCTGGTAGAGGACAAAGGTATGGGGAGGTTTCAGAGATAGGGGCACTGTGGGCACTGGTCAGGTCTGTTTGATGTCCCAGAGGGGACGTGAGAACTTGGATCTCTCTGGTTTCTTATGCTCCATGCTGTGTCCCAGGCAGCAGAAGCCTGCATCTCAGAGAGCCCTTTGTGTAGAACACACAAGGATACTCTTCATGCAGGGCTGGAACTCAAGCACTGGACCCGCTCCAGAGCTGCCCTGAGGTGGGGGGTGCTTCCAAGGCATGGAGCAGGGCTCATGACTCTGCTTGTCTCTCAGGTCCTGGAGTTTTTTTTTTTTTTTAACCTTTTAAATTAAAAAAAATGTATTTAATACAAGGTCTACAGGGTTTCACCACATGGATTGAACTCATGGTGATCCTCTTGTTTTCAGCCTCCCAAGGGCTGGGATTACAGGCATGTGCCACCACACCCAGTTTCAGTCACTGTCTCAGTGTGCCCCAGGGCCAGGGCCGACGTGGCAGGCTGGGGATTGAATCAGGGGCCCTGCGCCTGCCTAAGCAGGTGCTTTAGTCTGCTGAGCTATCTGGCTGGGCCAGTCCTGGAGTTCTGAATGGATTGCTGCCTGGATCCAGGCCCCTCCTGTGCCTGGGTCTGGGGGTCACTCTGTACTGTAACCCTCTCTGCAGTGAGGGCTCATTGCCCCCCGAGAAGTCCCAACCACCTACTAGGTGCTGCACAGCCCTGCCTCCTAGGGATTCTGCTACAGACTTGGAGAGGGGAGGCAGCTGGTAGGGACCTCCGCACCCTCCCTGAATGAGATCTCTGCCGCTGTTCCAGCCCTGCCCAGTTTACCAGGGTCTCTGCTGCCAAGTCTGAATCCACAGCAGGCTACCCTGACCTGAGTGGGGGCAGGAGTAAGCAAGGGAACCAGCGAGGGTTGGTGACTGCTGTATACTTAGCATCTAGTAGGTTCTGGGCACTGAGTGCACTAACTCACCTATGTCCTGTCACTGTTCTGTGAGGCTGGATTTTTACGGATGTAGGGACTGAGGGTTGGAATGGCTTGCTCAGCCAGTGGGTGAGGAGTGACCACTTGAGTTTGCGAACCTGATCATAGGCCTATACCTTAGCTCCTGTCTTGGACACCTTCATTGTTGCTTGGGCTCAATGTCTGACATCTACTGTTTAAGGAAAGGAAGGTTTATTGTGGCTCACTGTGGACTGTTCAGTTCCTAGTTGGCTGGCTCCAGGGCTGGGTGGCACGGCATAGGGACATGGTAGAGAAGAGCTCCTCAGGGGAGGGCAGACTCAGAGCATAGGGACAAAGGGAGGAGCCAGGGAGGGAGACACACCTTCTGTGCCGCAGCCCCAGTGACCCCCGCCTGTTCAAACAGACACTGCCTCCTTATCGCAAGTCTGCTGTCAGCCCTCCTGCTCCAGGCCCCTCCCAAGAGTCCCACCGGTGAGCACCTGAGGCTTCGGGCATGCATACCTCGTATCTAAGCCCTAACAGCTCCTCACAGGCAAGACCCGGCCTCTGTTCCAGCTGGAGGTGCCTGTGCGCTGGGGCAAGGAACGGTCTGCCACCTGGCCATGCTCTGCTTGTAGGTCTTCCCTAGAGTGGGGAGTTTCTATCGTCTCTCAGCTGAGGAGGATCAGATAGAACCACCCTAACCAACGCCGTGGCTCACATTCTGTGCCTGGACCGGGAAGCAAAGCCACGCTGGCATTCTTGACTCATGGCATTACGACAAAGCAGAGGCTTGAAAATCTGAAGCTTCTATGAGCTTTGCGCTTGGTCGCTGGCTGCATTCTGGTCAGCAGTGCATGAAGATCCCTGCTTCTCTCCGCCCTTGCCAGCACCACAGTCATAAGGCTCCCCGTTTTGTCCAAGTTTTAGGCACATGGACACCTCCTGGGTTGGATGCCCCCTTTCCCATTCTGAAGTGAACCCGTTTTATTTCCTGTTAGAAAATCTGCTTTGACTGATACTAACACGACCAGCTATTTTCTGGATTGTTTAAGCATTTTGTGTTCTTCTGCACCTTGAATTTATTCCTGTGAACAGGAAAGCAGTAAGAGTTGCCTAGGATTCTGAGTGCACATACCATTAGTTCCCAATCTTTTCTGGGCTGGAATAGTCTACCCTCAACTCATCACACATTGAAAATACAAAATGAGAGCCAGCAAGGTAGCTCAGCGGTTGAAGGCACCTGCTTAGGCAGATGCAGGGATCAGGGTTCGATCCCCAGCATGCTGTGCCAGCCCTACCCTCTGGAGCATGCTGAGGGGGTGACTGAGACTGGGCATGCTGGTGCACGCCTGTAATCCCAGCACTTGGGAGGCTGAAAAACAGGAAGGATCACTACAAGTCTGATATGTGTAATGAGACCCTGTAGGCCCTATACTAAATACATAAAAAAGAATAAAATATAAAATAGCATCTTATTGTACATGCAGAAGCTTTTTGCTTGTTTTCCATTTGAGGATACACTATGGGAATGATTTATGCAGCACTCATGTTGCATTAGGTTTTACAAATTATCTAGAGATGATTTAAAGTAAATAGGAGCTGGGTGTGGTGGCGCACGCCTGTAATCCCAGCACTTGGGAGGCTGAGGCAGGAGGATCGCTGCGAGTTCGAGACCAGCCTGGGCTACAAAAGTGAGCTCAAGGCCAGCCTGAGCTGCATAGTGAGACCCTGTCTCAAAAACAAACAAACAAACAAACAAAAACAAACAAACAAACAAACAAAAAACAAAAACAAACAAACAAACAAACAAAAAGTAAATAGGAACATGTGTGTTGCTTATATGCAGTGGTGGGGAAATATGGCGACTTAAACTTGTTCTTTAAAGAACACTGCGCACTGCTATCAGTTCTTCCCCCAGTGCCCCCACCCCTGCTTTGAACACACCCATCCCATGATTCTTGCTCCCTCTCTGAAGCAGGTCTAGAAGATTTTTTTTCCACAAGTGCCTCCAATTGTGGGGTCCTGGCTGCACCGATATCCTGAATGGACTAAAAACATTTATTTTTCCTGATCATTTTGACTTTGGGGAGGAGCCAGAAGTTTACTTTTTAAAAAAAATATTTCCCATGTCTCTTCTTACCATGGTCATGATTTTCTCTCTGTTCTGGATTATATGGGAAATATGTAAAATAGCTTTTCATTGTTTTTTTCTACCAATTCATCATTTCTTTCACTAAGGGATCTGTTTCTATTCTTGGTTATGAATTTCATTTTCCTCTTTCTTTGTTGGCTTTGTAATACCTGAGACTGAGCATTGTGACTTTTGCATTTTTGGGTTTTGTTACATTCATTCATTCATGCATTCATTCATTCATTCATTTTTTTTTTTTTTTGAGACAATGTCTCACTGAATCACAGTTTCCACCTCCCAAAGTGCTGGCATTGTATTCCTTTAAATGGATTTACAATTTGTCTTGTGGACACTTGTGTTGCCTGAAGCCAGTTGGGCCCTTTAGGACTCACTGGAGAAAGAGATCTTCTGTAATGGGTGCCATCGAAGTTGTGATTGCTACTTGCCTGTGGCTTGTGAGTGCCTCGTGTGTGACTAGTGACACTTGGACACTAAGCTTATTTCGTTTCATTATAAATAGCAACATTTACCTGTTGTTCACCATGTAGAATACAGCAGCTTTAATGATTACCTTCAAGCTTTTTTTTTTTTTTTTTTTTTTTTAGAAAAATGTATTTAGTACAGGGTCTACAGGGTCTCACTATGTAGATTGGACTCACAGTGATTCTCCTGTTTTCAGCCTCCTCAGTTCTGGGATTACAGGTGTGTGCCACCACACCCTGACTCAGTTGCAGGCTCAGTGCACCAGGGGGTGGGGCTGCCATGGTATGTGGTACCCTGGATACAACCCAGTCCCTGCACTTGCCTAAGCAGACACTTGGTCCATTGAGCTGTCTTGTTGGCCCTTCACACTTTAAGGAGCAGATGCAAGGGCCGCCAAATAGCTCAACAGATTAAAGCACCTGTTTAGGCAGAAGCAGGGATTGGGATGTGCAGTACCAGCCCTGCCCTGGGAGCATACTGAGACAGTGATTGAGGCTAGACATGAAGGCATGTGCCTGTAATCCTATCTCTTGGGAGGCTGAAAATAGGAGGCTCATTAGGAGTTCGATCTGTGTAGACCCTGTAGTCTACACTGGGTAGAGACACTGTAGACCCTGTACTAAATACAAAAAAAGGAAAAAGAACAGGTGAGTGAGCTTTTATCCTAAGATTCACTGAGCTCCGTTACTAGGGTGATGCCCCTCTGAAGGTTCTTCCCACTTCTCAGAGTCTCCTGGAGCGTGTCTGCACTGTGAGTGGGACATGAACTAGCCTCAGCTTTAAGTGATCTCTGGGAATTCCTTGACCTGTACACCTGCTGGCAGGATCTTATCACACATGTAAACATCACTACTAAAAGACTTGAGGGGACTTCTGCAGATTTCCAAGTCCCCTTCTCCTCCATATTCTGGCTGAAAATGCTGGAATTCCTGCAATTCTGATTTCTGGGATCATATGAGAAACTCTTTGGCTTCTGCTTCCTGGCCCTGCAGCCTGGAAATCACCTCCAGACATTATAGGGTCACCTTGTTTGCTTTCCTTGCCATCAGGACTGCAGACCTATTCTGTCTGTTGTCTGAGGTTTGGAATGATTCTCCATGCAGAGCTCATGCCACTAGAAGGGAGAGTGGAAGAGGGACTCTGTACAACATGTGCTTCAGTCAGCCATGGTGCTTGACTTAGGTAACTGGTAGATGCATTTAAGAGCTTATTTGTGGAACATAAGAAACTCTTTCCCACATAGATTTCTTTTGATACAAATTACTGTTTGAAGTCCAGAAAGCTCTTGGTTTAAATAAGGATGAGCCTAGGGCTATCTGCCCAAGTGTCAGGAAGAAATGAGCCATGCAGAGTTTGCGGTGGACCTATCAGATCTGCCCCAGAACCATCAACATGGCCTTAGATGTACTTAGGAAACTCATCCCCTTCTGTCTTCTGCCAGTGGCCCAAAGGACTCAGATGAAGTTCTGATGTAATGTGGATATTTTGGAGGATTGGTTTCTTCCTTCTCCTGGCTTTGGTGGCCCTGCCTTGTGCTTCTTAGTAAGAGTACAGCCTTTCCTAGGACTCAGCAAGCACTGGTCTGACGCAGTGGTCCCCTTAGCAAATGTGCCTCACTGGCCTTGATTGGTTTCAAAGTTTTGAAGCCTCAAGAACATATCTTAGGTTTTTATTTGGAACCAGGGATTGAACTCAGGACCTTGCACTTGCCAGGCAGGCACTTGTGCCCCTGAGCTATCTTCCCAGCCCATCAAGAACATGTCAAAGGAAGCTGTGGGAACTTATTTTTGGGGACATCATGGATCAGACTTCCTGGAGCCTTCAGAATCACTTTTTTCCAAAATATACAGATAAATGGACTGATATATGTAGGTGTCCAGTTACCTAAGATGCTCTTGTATTTTCTAAAGATCCTCTGTGCTTGACACTGAACTCCCCGTCCTCTACACATTTACCTGGGACGTGTGGATGCTGTTCACCTTTTAGGGCTATTTGTCTCTGTGGTAATATTTATATCTCCATCTATGGAAGTAAAATTAGATTCATCAGACTGGATTTAGGGTAAATAGGAGGAGAGATAAAATAATTTCCTTAAATTACCTTCCCGATCTGGAATGATAGCACCCTTGGTTGTTTTTAGTGATTTAAAAGTTGAAACCCTGGTGCCAACCTGGCATTCCTGCTTGGCACCAAGAACCTCTGATTACCTTGGAAGATGGTGGTGGGCATGGCTCCCTGTAGAAGGGGTTGTGGGATTCAGGCTCACCCTCCACTCTCACTTAACCCAATTTGCCTAATGTCCTCATCATTTCCCCATCTCAAAGACAAACGATAATTCAGTTCTAATCAGGGTTTTGGATGTCACTGTGAGCGTCAGGCAAGCCTTTGGCCTCCTTCATTGGCAGGTGTGGAGTTTCTCATCAAAGATCATTAGTGAACTGGGAATTCTTCCTGAAGAGTTGCACTGTGGGACATCATTTCTTGGGCCTCAGGTCTGTGGGTTGCAGGGAGCAGTGTGGCGAACCAGAATGAGTTGGGAAATGAGAAAGGGAGGCTAGCAGTTACACATCCAAGACATTAATTTCTTCCTTCCTCTCTATTCTTTTTCTTTCTTTCTTTCTTTCTTTCTTTCTTTCTTTCTTTCTTTCTTTCTTTCTTTCTTTCTTTCTTTCTTCTTTCGTTCTTTCATTCTTTCTTCTTTGAGATAGTCTTGCTAAGTTACTGAGTTAGCCAAGCTGCTGTCAAACTTGCAGTCCTCTTGTCTCAGCCTCTTTTCTCTGTCTTCAACTGAGTTGTTTAAAACAAGAACGTTGCCCAAAGTAGTGACGTTGGCTGATGGCCTACCTGGTCCATGGCACAGTGCTGACCCTGGCCCAGCAGGATGTAGGCAGGCAAGACTACTCCCTTTAAACTTGGGCCTTGGATGCGAAAGGGAGACTGCAGTGAAGAAGCAGTCACTGTATGTGAGTGTAGCAGAAAGTGAGTCAGTCCTGGCATAGGGTGGGTGCCAAGGGACATCTCCTAGAGGACCCAGCGACCATGGGTACTTTGAATGTCATAGGAGGAAAACAGAAGAAGGCTGTGAGCTTTGTCCCTGAAGTAGGCAGGAGAAACTATAAATGAGGACCTGTGGGGTCTGCACCTAAGTAACTCATGATGTTAGAATCTACAGAATGCAGTCGAGGACAAAAAAAAAAAAAAAAAAAAAAATCAAAGTAGGAGGCTGGCAGGAGGAAGGCAAGGTTACAGGGAAGGAACCAGAAGGGAGGGCTGCCCTGTGGTCTGGTCAGGAAGGAGGACCAAAGGGGATCAGAGACAGTGACGAAGCACTGATGGCAATGGGGTGAGAAAATACCATGGGCTGCATATGGACAGTAGCCTGGGGATGGAGTATGATTTGGGGTTAGCCCAAGGGTCTTAAGTTGATGGTAGTGACCCTGGGGCTTCCTCTTCCACCATGTTTTTCTGTGGAGTTAAGCGTGGCTACCTGTTGTAGTGCTGAGCAGGCTGTTCTGGCTCACATAGGGCTTAGGTCCCCAATTCTGCTTGCTGTACCCTACTCCTTTATCTGTTGAAGGAGGGGGACAGAAGAGGGGTTGAGGCAGCTTACTTTGGGCTCCAACCACACAAGGGTGTTTCCTGTGGGCAGGGGAAGCATCTGGGCACACACAGGTGCTGTGCCAGGGAGCTTCTTCCCACCACGCTCGGCTCCCACTCTTTGAC
This sequence comes from Myocastor coypus, assembly GCA_004027025.1. Taxonomy (NCBI): domain Eukaryota; kingdom Metazoa; phylum Chordata; class Mammalia; order Rodentia; family Myocastoridae; genus Myocastor; species Myocastor coypus. The sequence continues at coordinate 62,504 of PVJA010003509.1, read as the reverse complement.
GTGCACCACTGAGGTCTTCCTAGCCTAGAGCAAAAGGGGCTATTCAGGCCCACGGGGTCTGCACTGCCTGACGGTCCCAGCTGCTTCCTAGGTGTGGTTCCCACCACTCCGGAGCACTGCCCCAGTCCAGGTGGCCCCAGCCTGTCCACTCCATCCCCAGGCCACTGTCCATATGCAGCCCATGGTATCCCCTCACCCCATTGCCATGAGCACTTTGTCACTGTCCCTGATCCCCATGGACCCTCCTTCCTGGCCAGACCACAGGGCAGCCCTCCCTTCTGGTCCCTTCCCTGTAACCCTTCCCTCCTCCCGCCAGCATCCTCCTCCCATTTTTTGTCCTCAGCTGTGTCCTGTCATCCTGTGGTACTGGGCATGTGAATTGTTTGGTTGTGTTTTTAAAAAAACAAAATGTAAAACATACAGAACATAAAACTTTCCAGTTTAGCCATTTTTAAAAGCACATGAGATGACACTGAGTATTCATCTCCTTCTCCCTCCTGACCTTTTCCATCCTCATCTGCAGCTGGTACCTACCCAACAGCAACTCCCATCCCCTGTGCCGGTTCTCCCATCCCTGATCTGGTAGTCACTGCTCTCCTCTCCATCTGTAAATCATGCTGCACCACCATGGGATTATGCTGCATGTGGCCCTTGTGTATGTTTCACTGACCACTGTGTCCTCAAAGTCCACGCATACCATTGTGTGAATTAGAACTGCCTCCCATTTTAAGGTGTATGATAGTTCACTAGATGGACAAACCGTATTTTCTGTATTTCCTACCCAGAAAGGGGCACCTGAGGTGCTTCTCCCCTTCTACTATCATGAGGAGCTGTTATGAATGTGACTAAACAAACATCTGCTTGGGCCTGCTTTCATTTTTGTGTATCACAAATGTCCATAAGTGGAATTGCTAGACCGTATGGTAACTCTATGTTTAGCTTTTTGAGGAGATGACAAATTTTTCTACAGTCGTTGTACCACTTTACATTCCCATCAATAGCACACAGGAATTCCAGTTTCTACAAACCTAGTCAACATTTTCTCCCCATCTTTGGTACTGCTGTTTTGACTAGCTATCTTAATGAGTATGGCAGAGGCTTATTTTAATTTTAGTCTACATTTCTCCAGTGACCAGGGATGTTGAGCACTGGTCAAAGGTTCCTTGGAGGAAGCCACAACTTAAAGGAGTAGTTTGTTTGGTTCACTATTTCATAGAGTTCAGTCCATAGTATATTGGTTAGAAGGCAGGAACAGGCTGACAAAGGGTCGTGGACAATGAAATGTGCCCCACCTGTGGCAGCCAGGAAGCAGGGAGCAAGGGGATCAGCAATCCTCCTCCTACCAGGACCCAGCTCCAAACAACACATTCATCCATGAAGTCATTAGTGGGTGAATCCGCTAACAGTGTGGTATGTGGGCTGGCTAGGAGAGACTGCACCTGCATTGAGGTGTCCTGGGCCTGTGCAGTGCTTCACTCCTATTGTAGGCATATGATGAGTCACAGGTGCAAGATAGCAGCCATAGGGTTGCCATGATGGTGGTGTTGGCTAGAGTAGGCTGGAGATGACCACTGGGTTAATTCTTGACTGGGCTTACTGACTTTCAGTTTTGGTCACTGTGGCAGTTAGTCATGATTATCAGCCTGCTTGGCTTGAGATACAAAAAGGAGATTAGTAAAGCATGCAGCTTGGTGTGGCTGGGTGAGTCATGGGTGGGGCATGATCTCAGGGATTAGATCTGGTCCCCAGCCTTCTTTTTATTGGTCTCTTCCAATGCTATTTGCCTCCTGGTTGTGATTGGTAGAATGACTTTCCCGTTCCAGGCTCCTCTGTCATATTTCTGTCTTGGATCCCGCTGACTATAAATTGAAATCTCTGAAAGTATGAGCCAAAATGAATCTCTCCTCTTCTAAATTATGTGTGTCAAACATTTTGTGCTAGCAACAGAAGGCTGACTTAGCCATAAAATTGGCATAGTGAGTGAAGTCACTGCTATGACTACCTGACTGTGTAGTGCAGAAGCCTTTGGATTTGGTTTAAGGTAGGAGTGGGAGAGCTTGAGAGATGTTGGCTAGTGAAATCCTAGAATGCTGCAAGCTGGGCATGGTAGGTAATGTAGAGGCTGGAAGACTAGAACATTAGCTGCAATGCAGGCAGCAATGGCCAAGATCAGGAGGTTTCAGACAGAGTGAGGATTGTATTGGGGACTGGGCCAGAGGCCATTCATGCTACATTCTGGTAAAAATCTGTCCATGTTTGACGTAAACCCTAAAGCTTTAAGAGGCTGAGCTTATTGTAATAGAAATCTGATTGATATAGTCATCAAGGAAGAACAGGATAGTAAAAAGGCACAAGAATACGGAGGAAGACTGGCCACATAACGTGGAGTTTTTGGATGGAAAGAAGAGCACATAGCTTAAAGTTCCCCAGTTCAGAGGAAAATATAGCAATGACCGTGGAAGACAGAGACAAGTGCCAACAGTGTCGTGGCATAGATGCCCTCTTGAAGGAGAATGTAACATACAGAAATGATGGGCATGGGGAATGGGAACTGGGCTTGGGTCTGGGAGCAGTAATGATCTAAAAGGACCAGGGAGGGTGGTATTAGTGTGGTGGGGCTCACACTGGGACTGAGGAAAAGTGCTGAGATAGTAACATGAATCAAAGCACAAACTACAGTTTAGGAAGTGAGGACTGTAGTACCATGGTTTGGGTGTGGTTGTTTCCTCTTGTGCTCCGCCACCCTGTGACACAGCCAGGAGGCCTCACCAGGATGTGGGTACCCTCTTCTGTTTATAGCCTTGGGTACTTTGTTGTAACAACACAAAATGAAGATTGGCTTCCTGCTTGGAGTGGAGGGAGGTGGACAGAGCATCCTCATCCATTACCATCCAGAAATCCATTTGTGCCCTAGGCTTCACCTGTGGAAAGGAACCTTTGGCTCTAATAAGCACTACCTTCGAAACAGGGCCATTCAGAGTAGCTATGCAGGAGGGGAGGGTGTGGCAGCCACAGGGACTAAATTATCCAGGCTGCTGAGTGCTGCTGAGCGTGTTTGTGTGTGTGAGGGTGCTCTGGGCAAGACTAGCACCTCCCTTGGTGGTCCGTGACCCTTGCCATAGGATTCCATGGAAAGAAGCAGGTCTTCTGAATTCCCTGGAAGCTGAATGTTCATATCCTCCTTTGAGCCCTGCCTTGGAGACTTTCTCCCCATGGATCCATGTCCTGGCTGCAGCTGCCAGCTCTGCTGGGCCAGGTGTAGTGAGTGCTCCGCTATGGGGCATCATTTAGGAGTCCACATGCATCAAATCTTGGGGACCATGGATGTCTACAGCTTTCCTTTCCTAGCACCTAGGAGATGAGGTGCAGGTGGGGCCTGGACCTGTCTTGTTGTTAGGTTTATGCCGAGTAACTACACAGCCCAGGCATGATGGAACTTCACCTGGGGCTGGGCAGGGGAGAAGCTCAGCTAGACAAGAAGCATGAGCCCTTGGCTCTGATGGTCCCCAAGAGGTGACATGGAAGAAGCCTGGGCATGTCTTGGGGTGACAAACTCACTGACATGGCCCAGAGTTCTCTCTGCTCAGCTTGTACCTTAAGCCCGAGTGAATGGGAGTCACACAGAGGACTGTGTCTGGCATCACATGTTACTTGGGCTACAATGTCTTCCGTGCAGGTTTGCCAGTGTGTCCTCATTTGTGCACAGACAACTTCCATCAGTGCTCAAGGCAACCCCATGTACACTAGGATCCTGACTGTCACTTCCTGGAAGCCCCGCACATAACTGTACTGGAAAGCTGTGATTCAGTCTCCATGACACTTGCAGCTGTCCCTAGTTCAGCACTTTCCACATCAGGGGGACAATGCTTGTCACTCCAAAGGGTAAGGTGACATCCACTACCTCCCACCTGGACAGTCTAGTGCTGTCTAGACAGGAGTCACCCAGCGTGCCACCCCAAAGTTCTCTATCATAGCTGAGTGGAAGACCCAGTGCTACAGTGACCTGGGGAGGTGCAGACCAAGACTGTAGCAACATAGCAGGGCCTCCCCATCCTCCAGATGCAGAAATGGCACTGTGGGTCTTGCAAGGTCCTTAGGACTTGCTCATCATGGTGCTGCCACTGCTGGGATTCTAACCATGGATAGTTGGTTCTCAGCCTTGTCTTTACCCAGAACAAGAACAGAGGACGTCACAGAAGCTGGGATGTGGGTGCTGCAGGAAGATGAGTGTACCACTCTGGGACCTTCTCGTTCCTCAGGAAGCAGGGTCAGTTAGCCATCTCATCTCCCTGAGTTGATTTAGAGATTTTCCTCCAAATCCAGGAGGCTGAAGGATCCTTTTGAAGGCAGGGCACAGAAACCAGCCACTAAGTCAACGTTACTGGGGCCCGACTCAGTTTCCCTAGCCCATCACTGATGGTAGGGTTGGGGATTTATAATTTTGCCTCCTTGGCACTATTGGAGCTACGTCATCCTGGATCAAGGCCCAGGGATGCCAGGGGCTGGGTCCCCCATGCCTGGCTCAGGAAGGCACAGTAGGCAAGAACCAGGGGGCCCTGAGGGCCTCTGCTTAGATCCCCAGGCCGTTATGGCCTCACAGCGTGTGAACCTGAACTTCCTGCTGCCTCTCCCACACCCACTGCCCACAGAAGAAAGACAGGAGCCCAGGGAGGGAACCGGATTGGTGAACTTGTTTCATTGTTTTAGATTGTAGCCTTCTCTTTGTCAGAAAATAGCCCTGAGAGGCAAGCTCTCTGTGGAGAACAAGACACTATCTGCTCTCATCCTCCTCCTCATTTTTTCTGCACGGCTGTTGTGGTGACCTGCAGCCTGGCTGCTGTGTGCTGGCCTGCTCCAGGTGGCACACTGCCACCCACAGCAGGGCTCCACATTTCTGGGATTCTCCCTGGTCAGCCCACCTTGAGAGAGGGTGGAGGCTGCTGCTTTGAGGCCACAGCATCTGAGCTACATCATCCCGGATCAAGGCCCAGGCAGGGTAGGATGGCCAGGGGCAGGGAGGAACAGCAGGGACTGGCCTTGTGGACAGCATCCTCCTCTGAAGGGTCTGGCAGATCCCCACTTTCTTCTGGACATTTGGGATCTCAGATGGCTGAATATGGTTGATGACTCTGTATATGTGCAGGGAGGGGAGGGTAAGAAAGAGGCTGCCTGTTTGAGGGGACAGGGTGTAAGCTCTTTGGTTTGGGGGATGGGGGCTCAGTCTGTTGTAACCCTCAAGAAATGCCTTCAGTGGCAAAGTCCTCCAAGTCATCAGTGGAGATGATGGCCAGGCCTGGGGCTTCAACTTCCTCATCTTCTGGGCCCATGGGTGGCCCTTGTGCATGCTGGGCAGCCTTGGGTCGGCTGGTTTCACCCTGAGGCCCTGTGGTGGGCCAGGACTCTGTGTCCTGGACACTGTGGGGCCTAGAGAGGAGGCCTTTCCCTAGGAAGGTGGGTGTGGAGAGCTGAGAAGAACATCGCAAGGGCCTCAGTGCTGTGACAGGCACAGGCCGGAGGCCTGGGTACATCAGGTAGGGCATAGCCAGGGCATCCTGCCCAAGGGGCTCAGGGGAGGCCCCTTCAGAGGCAGGGACTGAGACCTTGACGTACTTGCCAGTCTCAGGGTCATAGAACGTCTTGATCTTCACCTGCAGGGGCAGGTCAAAGACGAAGTACTCCCCAGACTGAGGGTCCTGGAGGACCTTCTGCATGGCAGGGTATGGGGGCAGGGGTGCCAGGGGCTGGGTCCCCCATGGCCGCCTCCTCATGGGTTCCAGGACACCTGACACTGAGTGGCGGTGTGAAGGAGGGGGCAGTGCGCGCACTGTGGGGAGCTGGAGACCCTCCCCAAGGGCCCGGGGCCTACGCTCTGTCCCCTCCCGACCTTCGTGGGCTTCGCTGAGCTGCTCTAGCACCTGATCACTCTTTCTCCGCTTGCTGGCCAACTTCTTTGCACGCCGCAGGGCCTTCTCAGTTTTGGGGGGCACTGCGGGGGGCTTCTCAGCCACCCTCTCCAGCTGACTTGGAGGCTGGTATCTCTCTGGGCCTGTAGCTGTGTCTAGTAAGGAACCTCTTGGGGAGAGTGCCCGGAGGTCCTCTATGGCTGACTGGCGCTGGGTGTCTGAGCTATCTGGCTCCCATGCAAGACTGTGCATCAAGTCTTCCCGCCGTACCACCCTGGTAGAGCCAGCCCAGGGGCTCACACTGCTGGAGGGCTCCTCAGGCAGCAGACCCAGGTCTCCCGGGGCCTGAGAGGCACTGTCCCAAAGGCTGCTGGTGGAGGGTGAGCAGGCGCTGCTCTCTCCCAGGGAGCTGGGGTTGGGGGATGTCACCATTTCACCTGGGATCAGTCTTCGCCCGGGTGGCCCTGCTCTGGGTGCAGACAGAAATTGGCCTTGGATACTTTGCTCTTCCCAGCAGGTGGCCAGCATCTGCCTGGTGGGCTGCTCTTCCAGGTCACTGTCTGGGAAGGTGATGGTGGGGACGTGTCTCTGGGCAGCCGGCTTCCTCGGCCTGCTCCTCCCATCACTAGCCATGACTTCCTGGACCCTATCCTGGGGTGGCTTCATCCTGTTGTCTTCTCCCAGCAGTGGTGGAGATGAGAAAGTCTCCTCAGGGGCTGGCTGAGAGGTGTCTGTCCATGCTGCTGTGGACATCTGCCCAGGATCCTCCGGGACCTGGAAGCCCGTGTGCTTTGAGCCTGTGCCCTGCGTGTTAGAGGACGTAGGGGTGCTGGGCACTGCCTGGCTTTCTAGGAGACCGCACTCTCCAGCATCCTCACCTGGACCTTGCCTTGGTGATTCTCCCTCTCTGTGGCCACTTCCAAGGGAGTCCTCCAAGGACATAGTCCTCAGGAGGGGTAGGATGATGGGTTTGATCACAGGAGTGGTCCTCAGTGTGTTGTCTTTAATGGTAAATAGTAGATGCTTGCTTGCAGCTGAGGCTGGAGAGGGGGTGGGGTCTCTGGCCTGCGAAAGGGCCACATCCCTGTTTCCCACCATCCGAGAGCCCCTCTGTTTTGTTGCCTGGGTGGATACCCTCCCGGGTCTGCCTGCACATAAACCTTCTCCTGTGCTTTGTGGTGCTTGGCCCTGGCTTTCCTCTTCTACACATGTGTGCCCATTACTCAGGACATTCCCTGTCCCTGTCACATGTCCCTTCTCCTTCTCACTGTCACCTATACTCACATCCTTTTTGTCTTCCCGCTGGCTCTCAGAAAACCACATCTTCTGCTGATCATCGAATGAAGCAAAAGACTGATCTGAAGAGCTGGTGCTAAACTTCGCCTTCCCCCGAAGGCCAGGAATAAAGTCAGATTGGCTGTCACTGTAGAATACATCCTCCTCCTCTGGGGAAAGGGGCCCTGGAGAGGCTTTCTGGTCCAGGGGTGGGTTTGGAAGCCCTGTCTCATGCTCAGGTTCTGTCTCCTGGGAGATGGATTGCAAAAGCCCATTCTCCAGCTGGGGGTTATTGGTTTGCTCTGCATCCTGCATGGACTCTTCCTTGGTCTCCCTGGTGCACAGCTTTAGGGACAGGTGCTTCCTGGGGCCACGTCCCCTGCTGTCTGGATGCCAGGTGGACCCAGAAGAGCCTGGCTCTGACTCCCTGTCAATAACATCTTTCACCTCACTGCTCCTTCCTGCAGCTTGCCTGTTGTTGCAGAAAGAGGTCATGGCAGTGGTGGGAAGGGAGCTGAGGTTGTTCCCTGAGACCTCGCCGGGTTGGGCTATAGAGTCCTGGGTGCCAGTGTGCAAGGTGGTAGGGGCCTTGGCTGGCCTCTCTGCAGAGAACTCATTTGGAAGGCTTTCTTCAACCCCATTGGGAAGCGTGACTCCATTGCTCACGGGCTCTTGTTTGCTATCAGCCTTCCCTCGGGATTTCTCATCCAAGCCTTTGGAGAGAGGGGAGGGACTGTACGTGCTCTTGACACACTTCCGCACGTCTTTGAGGTTGAACAACAGGCTTGGTGCTTTGGATTTGTAGCTTTCTCTTAGTGGACACTCACTGGGCTCTCGCTCCTGGTATCCATTGAGCTGTGCTGGTGGGGAGGGGCTGGTCTCCTCTGGTCGGCTGTCTGGTGACTCCAGGGCCTGCTTGGTGGGGATGATAGGAGTCAGGAGCTTGCTGATATTGAAAGGGGCATTGTAATGTGGGTCATGGTCCCCAGCCATGTCTAGAGTGTCGTCCTCTGGGAGGTGCGCCTGTACATTGTGCTTTGCATGCAGAGCAGGCCCTCTCTGGTGGGTTTGTTTTTGCTCCTCCGCAATATCCGCCAGATTTTCCTTCCCTCCCCTGCTGGACTTTGGCTTCCTCCATGGAGGCTGCGTTGGCTTCACCTGAGGGTCAGGCTGTGGGTTAGGGGATTTTCCTTCCATGTGGAAAACCTTGGCTCCGGAGTCCCTGGTTCGCCAGGGTCCAGCGGTGGATAGACCTGCCGCCCCTGACCTGTTTTCCTCCTGAGCACAGCTGGGCCGCGCTGGGCAGGGGGAGACCTTGTGGGGCCAAGTGTGGGCTTCTCTCATGGGAGCCACATCTTCATAGTGTTTGAGGACTTTGTCTTCAGAGATGCTTTCAGTGACATTCTTTCTCTCAAGCAGCTTGGGCTGATGGGCGTCCCATGACTCAAAGGCACTGTTCTCGCTGTGCAGAAAAGTACCTTTGTGTGCCCATTCTTGGCCTCTGCTGGACTCTGCCTTGGCTGGCTGGTGGGGTAGAGAGGGGAACTTGGACTCGAAGGAGCTGGCTGTACTGTCCGCTTTTGACAAGAGGCCACCAGAGCTGCGACGGGCCATCTCCGGGTTCTTGGGAGAGTCTCGCTGTCCATGGCTCTGGGGGGGCTGCTGACTGCTTTGGTGCACACTGGAGACTTCTGCGGGCACCCTCCTGACTGTCAGAAAGGCAGAGTCGAAGCAGAAGTTGACACTACTGTCAGGAAGAGGGGCGAATTTGGGGGGATTTTTAAGAGCCGGAGGCTTGCTGGGGGGCGGCCTACTGTCGCAGCGCTGGTTCTCAGTCCTGTCGAAAGACTTGATCAGGGATGATACTTTGGAAACAGGCTTGTTGCTGCTTCGTAGACCAGAAACAGGCACCTCCAGTCTCCACTGGGCTGGAGTGAGAGGGGGGCTGCTTTTGGGGTATTTGTCCTCCCCTTGAACGTACTTGGGAAACTGTTGGAAGGTGGCCGCCCAGCCTGTGTGCTCTGTGCTTTGCGGCGGAAGCTGGCTCCAGATGCCACTCTTCCTGTGGGCATGGCTCACGGTGCCCTGGTGGAGAGGCCCAAACACCTGGCGGGAGCTGTCTGGGGACACAGCCAGATCAGAGTCATGGAAGGAGGCATCCTCAGAGATGCACAGGCTCCGGAAGGCCCGGTCTGTGAGGTTGCTCACCTCCCGGTCTGCGTCATCCAGCACGCTCCCGATGCTGGAGGAGTCGCTGAAGCCATCTGTGCACTTCTTGTTGCCCTGCATGCCCCTGTCTGCTGGGGACCTTGGGTGATGCTGATGTTGGAAGCGGAGGTGAACCCTCTTCCCCAAAACCGGAGCTTCCCGTGGATCAGTCCCAATCTCAACTTTCCTTTTTTCTGCAAAAGAAAGAAATGCAGGGCATGAGCAGGGTGTCCAGTGTAACAGCTCCACACAAGAGCTCTCTGCTGTTCTAGGTGTGAAACGGTGACTGTGGTGACTGAATTTATGCTAGCCTGGGTGGCCAGTGGTAGCTGTTTTCAGTATAGTTGCCTAGAGGGTACTGTGACACTTTCAGGTGTGGTTGATGTTAGAGTAAAGAGACTCTAGGCAGATTTTCCCCCTTAATGCAAGCAAGCCTCCTCTAATCGGCCCAGTGTGGATGGCAATGAGAGCAAAAGCTGGACAGCCAGGGCCACATCAAACCGATGCTTCCATAGAGCAAAGGGAACAACTGCTACAGTGAAAGGACAACCTTCACAGTGGGAAGGAGTATCTATTTGCAAACCGTATAACTGGTAAAGGATTAATATCCAAAAATATATGAGGACCTCATGTAACTCAACAGGAAAAAGACAAAAAGCAAGGGAAAAGCAAATCGCCCAACTATAAATTGGCAAAGGAACTAAAGAGGTGTTTTCCAAAAGAAGAGACACAAACAGTGGGGGAAGGGTACTCAGTATCACTGCTCATCACGGAACTGCAAGGGAAAGCGCTTGTGAAACAAGAGGATGTGCGTTGGAGAGCGCAGGAGGGAGCATGTGCACTGTTGGTGAGAATGGACATCTGAGCAGTGTGGATAACAGTGTGGAGTCTCTCAAAGCACTAAGACCACAACACCTTATGATTCAGTATTTCCCCTTCTGCACGTAGACCTGAAATGACTGAAATCAGAACCTTAAAGGAGATGCCCATACTCCGCTGTTCTCAGCAGTGACATTCTAAGTAGGGAAACTCAGAGCATGCTGAGTGTCTGAGGATGGACAGATGGGCAAAGAAAGGTGCTCAGTACAAGGAGTGCAGTGACCCAGGCTTGAAGGAAGAGGGACATCTCATCATTATTCCCAGCATGGGGGAATGCAGGGTCCTCGTGCTTGGTGAAATAAGCCACATGCAGAAAGACAAAGATGCTACTGCTTGTGTGAGGGCCCTAAAACATACCCCAAAGCAGAGCAGAGGTGGTGGATGTGAAGGCTGGGTGGGGTGGGGGCAGGGAGGTGTTTCCAAAGGGCTTTAAATTTGGAGTTTGCAAGATGAGTAAGTCCTGGAGACCCCCTGTCCATCGCAGTGGTTATAGTAGGCAGTGTTGTATTGAGTATTTAGCAATTAGCCTAGAAGGTAGATCTATGTTAAGTGAGTTTCTCTCTGCACACATCCTGTTGGTTTGGTTTGGGAGAACCCCGACTGATACACAGCCTAAGCCAGCCATAGTTTGCACAAGTTCCCTGGCAGCCCATGGTGTGTCCCTCACCTCTGCCGTTGCCTGGTTTATTATCCTGCTACTCAGTTAGACCTAGAATTAGGTTGGTTCTTTGTTGTCTCTCCCCACATTGCCCCATAAACACGGGCACTTGGGGACAGCTGGGCTCTGTGTTTGCTGTTCTTCCTCATCATCGAGGGAACTCCCTGTAGGAGGGCGTGGTCTGCAGAGCCTGGTTGTCAGGTCCAGGGAGCTCTGGTGGCCCTGAGGAGGGGCTGGTGGCTTGGGGAAGGTTAGCAGCAGTTTGTGGTTGCAACTCTGCTCTCTTCCGTCACTGCAGCCCTTCTCTGGGAGCACAGCCCCTAGTGTCCCAGAATAACTCTAGGTCTCTGGGGTCACATGAGTTCTGCGTGTTCTTCTGCTGTGCTCCTTCATTCTGTTATCTTCTGTTTACAAAACTGTCCTGAGACATGCATGATCTAGAATTTGGCACTTTAACCATGTGTGACTGTGCAGCTGAGCAGTGCTGGCTACACCATCACCTTCTCTGAGCTGTATCCTCGTGGGGGAACCAAAGCTCTGTACCCCTGAAACATCAGCTCCCTACAGCCTCTCCTGGGCTCTGCCTCCTTCTCTTCTACTTTTTTCTTGGACACTGAGTTGTCAGAATGGAGGTGTGCAGTATTTGCTCTTTTGTTTCTGGCTTATTTCTTTAGCATAAAATCTTTCAGGCTTTCTTATATGTATTGTAGGGTGTATTGGAATTTCCTTCCTTTTTAAGACTAAACAATATGTCACACCCCTCTCTCAATTATGTATAACACACACACACACACACACACACACACACACACACACCCATAGACTCACCTATTGATGCCTGTGTGAATTGGACCATTACCCCCCTATGGATATCATACTCAAGTCTCTTATGTAGGAAGTGCACCACTTTCATGTAACCTACACCATCTTCCCATATACTTTAAATCATTTCTATATGACTAATTATGCCAAATGTCATGCAAATACTCTATGCATTATTTAGGGAATAATGACAAGGAGAAATATCTGTAATTATTCATTACAGAGCCTTTTTGGGTGTTTGGTGTCCACCTTGCGGACAGGACCCTGTGGACAGGGAAGACCACACCACATGCATGCCCATCACCACCAGTGGACACTCAAGGTGGCTTCTGGCTTACAGCTGCTGTGGATGATGCTGCGTGAGTGTGGGAGTGCAAAGGTGTGTTACAGAGTTGGCTTTCAAGCCTTCGGGGTTCAATTCTTCTGTACCCAAAGTGGGATTGCTGGATCATATGGTGACTCTGTTTTTTTCGAGGACCCACAAGGGTGCTCTCCAGGGAGAAGGGCCTATTTTGTTTTCCCACCTTGGGGCTCCAGTTTCCCTGCATCCTCCTCAGTGCTTGGTGTTTCTTATTTTTTATATAGCACACACCTTCTGGTTATGGGGTATGCATGTCATGCTGTCTCTTGGATTCCCAGGGTGATGCTTCCTATGGGGGTGCTGAGCATGCTGGGGGTGCATGCACTTCCAAAGCCCAGCATGTCCCATAGGGGTTTGTGAAATGCTCCATGAAAGAGCACTGAGTGGCCCTGGAAGAGCCTGAGGTAGGGGGACAGTGAGCATCTAGCAGGGTGCTCTTAAGTTCTTGATGGATGGAGGAACTTCCGTTTGCCACTGCCCTGCTCATAGTGGCAGGAGATGGTCATGTGGTACAACTTCCCTGCTTGCCCTTTGTGATACCAGCCAGTGCTCGGGAAGAGGTTGACAGTCTCCCAACAGGGCAAGGGTCCCACCTGGCTCTACCCAGCCCCCTAATAGGCTGTTGCCAGCTACTGGGGCTCAGTGTCTTCCCAGCCTTGATGTTTGGAGCCACATGGGCCAGCATTAATTGTGCCCTAAGGGATCCCATGAGGGGAAGAGCTGCTGTGCTGTCTGTTCTTCGTTTGCATCCTAGGAGCTGGCCTGTGTTGGGGCTTTTGTTGTGGCCTCTTGATCACAGTATTTGGAAGTATACAAAGCCCATTCTTGGCAGGTGGCTGAGTCTCTGTGTGAAAGAGCTATGCTGTGGTGTATGCAGGACAGGGCCGGGATGTCCAGCAAGTGGCGGAGTGAACCTGGCACTATGATCTGTGTTGGGAAGCCTCTCTCATGCTGAACAGCTCTGCCTTGAACACCAGGCTGCCTGTTGCCCAGGATGTTCACACTCAGGAGAACATAGCTTTGTGGAAGCCCACAGGAAGGGACAACAGGGGCCCAGGTGGTGGCAGGGGAGATGGACATCTCTGACCTCCAGAAGTTTCTTATACCCCTCCTCTTCCACCTGCTGCCCCCTGAAAACCTAGGAAAGCCAAACACTTGTACCCCAGACTCCCTGAAGCCAATGTGGCCAGATTGTAGGACTCTAGTTTGAGGGCCGGAAGAAGCTAGACACCTGAGAAAGGCCTTGTCTCCTGACCCAAAGTGTGGTCTCCATCAAGTGGGGCCCTTTCTTCCTACTCTAAGTGTGATAGCCAGGTGGAAACTGAAGACACAGCTTTATCAGACTCACATTGGGCCGTATATCCATGGCCAGTATGGTATGTCAGAGTATTGGTGGCCAGAGTGCAGAGTTGAAGTGTCAACAGGGACAGAGACTTTCAAAGGTTTGGAGGGAGGACCTGTCCCAGGCCTTAGGAGCTCTTTGAGGAGCAGTTGTGACTGCTGATAAGGGTTCACCTCATCATATGGTTGTCCATATTTTCTCTTTTAAGAGGATCCGAGACAGACTGTATCAGGGTCCACCTAAGGATCTCATCTTTATTTCCAGTGGGGTTCTGGAGTTAGAGCAGCAACATGTAGATTCTCGGGGGACCAAGTTCAACCATAATGTGGATGCATTCAGTCTGCAACCCACAGAACAATGACCACCAAAGCCCATCCTGCTGGGGCTGGCAGCATTGACCATGGGTAGCTGTGTCCTTGATAGACCCACCCACTCTGAGGGTCATTAATGGGGCCAAGGAGAACTTGGTAGCTTTCTCTACTCAGATTTCCTGTCCTTAGCATCCTCTGTGTGTGTGGGTTTCCTCATGTCCTGTGTGCTAAGATTTTGAACCACAGCTGGTAATGAACTCAGGAATCCTTGGGTTCCTACACTGCCACTTCAAGATAAAAATGAACTTGGTACAGATTGAAACCTAGAATCTCTGACATATACTTAAAAGGAATCTGCTGTGTGTTTTGAACACTCCCTCAAGAACCTTGATTTTGGGAAATTGCTTCTCCCTGTGACAAGGCCTTTCTCATGTTTCTAGCTTCTTCTGGCCCTCAAACTAGAGTCCTGCAATCTGGCCACACTGGCTTCAGGGAGTCTGTGGTGCAAATTATGGGTCTTGGGATGTAGAATTAAGATGCATGGCAAGGCTTCCAGGCCAGTGTAGAGATGACATTCAGAACAGGGCCAAGGATGGCCTGCTTTTCCTGGGATCCAGGGGCTCTGGTGATGCCTATCCTACCACCCACTCCTAGACCCCAGCATCCAATTTTCTTCCTGTTCTTGTGCCTGGTTTGTATTGCCCATGGCCCTTACTGGTCTCAGTTTCCATCCTAATCCTATCCTAATTCCAAACAGCAGTAAAGACGCTCACAGATATAGCACCCGTGGACTGGTGCTGTAGAGGCAGGTAAGCTTTTCTTCTTTCAAGTTCATTATCACAAGTGTCTGTCTCAGGGATGAGAAGCTAGTACACACACACACACACACACACACACACACACACACACACACCTCTTATGGCAGTGGGGGCTGCATGTGCCAGTCTTACTGGGCTTTTGGATCTGTAGTTTCCAAACTTGTTTTCTTGTTCACTTTTGATGTCATCAGAGCCCACCTAGAAACCAGAGGGAAAGTAATTTTAGTGGAATCCAATGGACCCAAAGGCCAAGAACATGCCCCTTGGAACCCCACCTTTAAACATCAGTAACATGATTATAATTTATAATGCAATTGGCCTGTAGTCCTTTTTTAAAAATTCACACACAAGCTCAACAAAATTCCAGACATAGGCACTTTTAGGGGAAACAAACACAAGGTTAATTCACATTCCTTCTAATATTCATGCATTTGTCCACCATCCAAGCAATCTTCAGGAACTCATTTTAAGCCTTTGGGAATCCTAATACAATTGGCCCAGTTGTGAATTTATTATTATTTATTTATGTTTTCCTAGTAAAATTTGACCAAAAGGTCTTTGTTCACTCAATTAGCGACTTGGATTTGCAATACAGGGAACCAGTGTGACCAGACTCTAGAGGTGGCAGTGCCATCAGTGTTCGATTTATTGTTGGCAGGAGGCTGCAGTGTCTATTGTGACAGCTAGAATAACCACAAAGCGGTGTGGGAGGATTTTGACAGAGCAGGGGATGAAGTACTAACTCATGAAAATAATTCCACTCTGCAAATCTTCAACACAAGTCGGGGGGCTTCCATAAAAACTTCCTTACACTTTGATGCCTGCATAGCAATTTAGTCTGAGACTGTTCATTAATCCTAATAGTTATCATAATAACTAAGATTCAGGAACATATTTCTTTGGAGAGTAGTAGGCATCCAGTGGCGTGAGCCATATGGTAAGGCTCGTCTGACTCCTCAGTTGGTTGTGTCCAACCTGAAGCTCCCGTGGCTCTGTCACAGATCAAACAATGAGTGTCACCCAGACGTTTAGAAACTGGGGATTGCTCTCTCCTCCACTGGAAGAATCTCAAACCCTTGGAGGGGCCCACCCAGCTTTGCGCACTGAGCATGCTGACAGGGGAGTTCGGTGCTGTTTGCGGCAATGCTCAGAGCTGCGGGTCTTCGTCTTGGTTCACTGTCGCTGCAAGGGGTCAACTGAGGCCCAGAAAAGGGAGCAAGACTGCAGCAGAGATGCCAGCCCTGGATCTTCAGGACATCTGAAAGTCAGATGTGTCACTTGCATTACTCTGCGCTAAGCCCACTCCCTTGCCTGTGCCCCATGCAGCACTCAGGGAGGAGGGTGGGTGCCATCTAGGGCAGACAGATAGGGCACTGGCATGCAATGACCTGTGGCATTTGCTTTGTGGGCTTTCAGGGGACCGGTTGCCCACAGAGTCTCCTTGGCATTATTGCAGATACACACTTCCCAGAGGCCAGCGTCTGCCTGCCTCTGGACTATGCCTGTCTTTACCTGGATGCCCGTTAGGTCAAGTGGTAGAACGCAGGTGACAGCCCCACTGAAAATGGGCACTAGAAGGTCCATGTCACAAGTGAGGGCCTAACAAGTGGTGTTTGCTCTGTGGCAGGCTGGAGTTGGCCAGCATGGTGGAGCTGGTTCTGCATGACCCTCAAACATGGAGGTGACACAGGGCCCAGTGCCTGGGGACATGTTCCATGGGGTGAAGACATTCACAGCCCAGACATGAGCCCAGATGGTTCTCCTCTCCTCATGCAGGGCCCTCTTGATCAGAACAGATCACAGAGCCATGTGAGAGCGTGTGCCATGGATGAGCCCCTTCTGTGATGCCTTCTGAAGTGTCTCTTCCCAGTCAGTGGCACATTTTAACTCTTCTTGAAGGTTTCCTTTCCATTTTTTTCTTTTCCTCCTCCTCTTCCTCCTCCTCCTCCTCTTCCTCCTCCCTCCTCCTCCTGCTCTTCCTCCTCGTCCTCCTCCTTCTCCTTCTTCCTCTTCCTCTTCCTCTTCCTCTTCCTCTTCCTCTTCCTCTTCCTCTTCCTCTTCCTCTTCCTCTTCTTCTTCTTCTTCTTCTTCTTCTTCTTCTTCTTCTTCTTCTTCTTCTTCTTCTTCTTCTTCTTCTTCTTCCTTCTCCTTCTCCTTCTTTTTGTACTACAGATAGAACACCAAGGCTTTTACTCTTAACCATATCACCAACCCTTTCAAAATTTTATTCTGAGATAGTCTCACAAAGTCACCTAATCGCCCAAGATTCAGACTTCTAGTTCTCTTGTCTCTGCTTCCCAGAGTGCTGAGATCACAGGTGCATGCACATCAGCGCCACGTGCCAGGCTCTTCCCATGCCTCCACACAGCCAATGTCTGGAATCCCAAGGCCGAGGAGTGAGTCGGTCTCACAGGATGAGAGCTCTGATTAGTGACATTTGAGGCTCCAGTGTAGGGTCACTACAAATGACCCTGTGATCAGCTTCCCTTCTGAAATGAGAAGACCACACCAGAGGAAAGGCCAGCCGTCCAGCAGGTGGGTAACAGGCTGGGACTCACAATCAGTGCACAGCAAGGGCAGGAGAGCTGAGGTCTGGAGCTCTAGCAAGCTGGACACACAGGACACCCATGGGTTCCAGGCTCAGATGCCAGGAAATCCTCTGTTAGTCTAGGTATATCCTCAGGCAGATGTGGGTGCACTCACGAAAGACCAGTGGCTTATCTGGAAGTCATCGCCCGTGGGGCTTCCTGTGCAACAGCTTTGAGCCTCCATAGCTCTGTAGACCCAGGGTAGATTCGAATTACAGGAAACTGGTGTGGGAGCCTGAACTGGGATGATGATGCAGGGACGCTGGAAGGACACGGTGACAGCAATGCCCACCTGGGCACCTTACCCTGCAGGACTGAGCCCCTGCCCCTTTGAGGTGGAGGGGGCTGTAACTTGTGGCCACCGTTTTCTCAGAGGAGAAAGAAGGCACAGACATGTGTGGGGTGGAGCTCAGGGTCACACAGCCTGTAGGGATGGAGAAGGGTTGGGCTGGAGTCCATATCAGGTCGCCTGTGAGGGCTTCTCCAGACAAACCCCCCCTCTGGTTCCACCTCTGCCTGGCCTGTACTTGCCCTGGAGGGTTGCAGGTGTGGCTGGGAAAGCAGGCTCTGTGTCACTGTGGCATCATGTCCATCCAGGACACTTCTGAGATGGGGGAGAAGCCAGCTGGTCTGGTTTGCATATTGTGAGCAGGAAGTCACCTTGACCGTGTTCAGGCCTAGGAGTACCTTAGGGGTTCAGTTCCTTTGCATGGGGTTCATCTCACCTGAAGCCCATTCTGCCTGTGTAGCTCATTGGTGAATCACTATGAGCTATTTCCCTAGAAGCCTTGGGGTGCAGCTCAGAGAGGGGCTGCAGCTTCAGGGAGAGAGTACCAGGGGCTGTGGTGAATCACTATGAGCTATTTCCCTAGAAGCCTTGGGGTGCAGCTCAGAGAGGGGCTGCAGCTGCAGGGAGAGAGTACCAGGGGCCTGGTACAATGAAAGTTGGTGATGCTGGGATGCTGGCTCCAAGTGTCACAGGCCCAGGTCTGGACCCCCAGCTCAGGAGATATGAAACATCATGTGTGGAAAGAGGGAGGGAACCCCTACTGGACTAAGGGGTCTGCATGGTGCCCCTCTGATCCCTCTGCAGATCCCTGGTATGTCCCCGGAAAAGGCCCAGGGTTACTTTTGTGGGCTCGGAGGTGTCTAGTGCTATCTACTGGAGCAACTGGTCTGACATCTGGCTAGTGCCCCAGGGCACCTGTGCCTCTCCTGTCCCTTCACACTTTCTCTGACACAGGGTGACAGGCTGTCCCATTGCCCAACATGGACCTTAGGGACCTACTTGTGGGGTGACAGCTGGGAAGGGACAGACTGGCAGGAAAGGTTTTGCGGCTCAGGGAGATGATACACATTGGCTTCCTCGTCACTCAGCTTGAATTACAGGGCAGTGCCTAGCAGCTAGGACAGCCGCCACAGGAAGGGCGCTGCTTCTTAGGGTCTCCACACAGGCCCTCCTGGGTCTTGGGTGTGCCAAGCAGAGTGATTGGCACAGGCCTCCAAGTCTTATGTGGAAGGTGGAGAGAGTACCATGCACCTCACAGAGCTTCTCCCAATAGGCTTCTCCACCGTGGCACCATAGAACCTGCTGAGATCACTGGCATCTTGCCAGGAAGCACAGCGGGGGTCAACTGCTGGGCTCATGCATTCCCTGTGTCCTCTTGATCATGTCACCTAACTGCCACTGTAAAGTGGGGATAATGCAAGCTGGTTCTGCTCTGCTGTTTCCAGGCTGCTCCAGAGCAGGGGACAGGGACAGTGGGCTTCTTCCTCCTAGAAGACCTGGCTATGGCATCTCTGAGTCCTGGGTGCTCTTGCAGCTGGTGGCAAAGAGCTGGGGTTCTGGGGCCACTCTACATGTCTTCTCATGGTGAGGCAGGTGGTCATATTTGTTTGCCTCAACACAGGGAAAGAAATTTGCTTACATCACAGTGAAGCACAGGCTCCAGGCAGCATGAATGAAGGGAGGATCATGCCAAGCCTGCCATCTTTTTGGGCGCTGCCCCAGCCGCTCCAGCCCATCCGGCTCACTGGCATGTTCCATGTCGAACCGGCTGGCCACTTAGTGATTCTGAAACCCATCGCTGGCTTAGGACCTGAGCTGTTTCCCAAGACCAGAACCTCTAGCTGTCCCTGGAGGGCTCACGTGTGGCTTCGGGGAGGTTGGGCTCCCATCTGGGTGGAGGAGCACTGGGGACTGGTGACCCCGTACAGGGAGCGCTGAGTGCAATGTGGGCCAAGGAGACCCACTGCCACAAGGTTAAAGGCTGGGCCTTGCCTTTCTACTTCCGGGCTGGGATTGCAGTCCCACACAGTGTATGGCCTAGCGTGGGGCTGGGTGTTCATTTTTTGAATGATTAAATGAATGAATGAATAAATGAATAAGTTACTGAGCACTTGGTATAACCCAGTATTACTGATTAATATTATTAACACAGCAACTACATCACTCTTGCTCTTTACAGACGAGGAAGGCAGAGTCCAGGGTGGCCTGAGGAGAGCACTGAGTCCCTGGAAGGCAGCTCCCAAGTGCACCAGGCAGGTGGGGAGGAGTCCTGGGCAGGGTTCCCCAGAATGAGACAGGGGCTAGAGTCCTTCACGCTGTCTGCAATCTTAATTCCTGCACCTGTGACAGGGATCTACAGACTACATGTACCACATGCAGAGAAGAGGGGACCCACCGACCCACAATGGGGCTGCCCAACATTTGCCTGCCTGACGGGGTGCCTGAAGGAGCAGAGTGTCGGATGCCTCTGTCTATTCTCTCTCCTGGAAAGTGGGCCAGGTGAGCTGCGTAAAGTAATGACAAGCACAAGCCAGCTCCTTGGAATTCTCCTGTTAGGTCTGAGAATAATGGTAGCAACCTGCCCCCTTTCTGTCCTTAGCAGATCTTAGGGCAGGCCTGGCCTCTCCACAGGAGCAGGGCTTGTGCAGCAGTGGGCCCAGTGTGTTGACACTGCCATGAGTCCCAGAGATGTGTAGACCAGAGACCACCTCTCTCCTGGGGAGCTGTGGCTTCCCCAGCCACCGGGGCCCAAAGGTTGCCATCATCATCTTGGGAAGGCCACATGTGTGGAAGGCATAGAGCCAGATCAGAAACCCTGTTGCCCTCTCGAGGACAGCTGTCCATAGGGGAGGGCAGAAGGAGGGGAAGAGGCAGCTGGGGCCTGAACGAGGAGGAGAAGGATGCCCCTGTGGGCAGGGCCTGTTTGGAGCAGCCGCAGCCTGGGACAGTGAAGCAAACAGCGTAGCCCAGGTCAGCCCCGCGCCCCCTCCCAGCACTGGGTGGCCTCAGCAGGTCCCCTCCCAAGGGGCCAGGCACCCAGATAGACAGGCACAGGGCAAAGCCCAGTCCAAAGCACCACCCAGATTAGAGCCTGATTGGCCTGAATGTGTCCCCAAAACTCAGGCTAAACCCTGGTCCCAGGACCATGGTGTCAGGGGCCTTGGGAAGGTGACCAGGTTACATGGTAGAGTCCCCATCCGTAGGGTTGTGCCTTCAGGAAAGAGCCCTGAGTCTGCTTTTGCCTTCCCTCCTCCTGCAGGCAAGAATGCAGGGGACACTGCCCCTATCCAAAAAGTCCTGCGCTGGGGTGGCTCAGCCTCAAGTTCAAACTCCCAGCTCCAGCACGGTGAGACGTAGCTGCTCTGTAAGTGCAGTCAGTGGGACTTAAGCGACTATGATAGGTCCCTCGAGTTTTGGAAGCAGACTCTTGAGGGAAGAAGGCCCACATCCACCATGGCAGAAATAATGCCCAACAGCATTGCTGAGGGCATCTGAGAAGCAACCAGTAGGCACTGTGGAGAGTCCTGAAGCCTAAAGCCTGAAATTTCACTGGACCTAGCTCTTCCCTTTGTCTTCTGAAGGAGTTCAAGACATCATATTACAATGATCCATGCTTGCTTGTGTCTATATAACTCATAACATCTAAATCTTGGAAGTGGCCTTTATGTCCATATACAGATAAATGGTTAAGGAAAACACACTACATACATGCTGCAGAGTACTACACTGCCATAAAGAAGGACAAACTGGAGTCATCTCAAGGAAAATAGTCTGCCTTGAGACCATAACTGTGTGAAGTAAATGGCACATATGTAAGCTTAAGTATTGTGTGGTTTTTCTTATCTAAAGAACTCCAAGTGTAAAGAAGTTAACGAACAGGGGCTGGGGAGATAGCTCCATGGCACAAGTGCCTGCCTGGCAAGTGCAAGGTTGCGAGTTTGAATCCCCGGTCCCACAACAAAAGAAGAAAAAGAAGAAGTTAAGGAGCAAAATAAGAGACAATCAATAAGAAACAGAGATAGGTCTTTCACAAAAGGGAAGGGACTAAGTGACAGAGTGAGAGTGGGGAGGGGGTAGGAGAAGCATGAAGAATTAAGAGGAGCTGCGTACACGTGCTGCCTGCCCACCAGAACACAGTCGTTATGTGCCACCAGCACGTGCCAGCATGAATGAGAACCGACTTCCATGCACATCCTTTCTGCCCGCCAGATGGCCGTAGGTAGCTGGTGGGAAGCGTGTAGGCCACCCCAGGCTCAGATCCCAGCTGCACCGGCACTGTGTGGACCTCAGTTTCCTCGTCTCTGAAATGAGACCAGCAACACTTCTTGCTTCATGTGTCTGTGCCGGGGACGATGAGGCTGGCTGCTGACCCCACCTAACCGAAGCCACTGTCACCAGCCTATAACCCAGGTAGCCCTAGGTCAGGGATCCTTGAAGCCTCCACGATGGCTTTGCCTGTCCCTACCACACAGCTGAGAGAAGCATAGCAAAGCCCTGGAACTGACCCAGACTTGACCAGAGCCCTGAGTGGACCCCAGTCTTAGAGTCACCTCTGAGCCTGTCCTCTGGTCAGCTGGATCATCCACTCCCTTCTGCACCTCCAGGGTCTGGCACCCAGAAACCCAAGTTGGCATTTCCTAGGCAGTCGCTGGGCCAACCCAACCAACCTTGATGCTACAGAGCACATTCCTGGGCTCATGGTGAACATTCAAGTTCTGCAAATGTGACCCAGAAGTGGTGGGCGGTGGGGAGAAGAGGGTGCCCTGTGTGCCCTCAGGTGCTGCTGCACAGCTCCGCCCTGAGTGCCAAGGGTGCAGGCCTCAAGCTCTTCCTGCTCCAAGAGGCAGAGGTGCCAGGCAGTCACGGGCAGTGCCCACGGTCACAGAAGGTGTGTGTCGGGGCTATGTGGTGCCTGTTGCTCCCTAGCCGAGCAGTGAGTAGGAAGGGCTTCCTCCTTGGTGACCCTGGGAAGGGACAAACCCAAGCCAAAGTTCAAGCAGGAGAAAAGAAATTCCCCAATTCAAGCAAGAACAGGATAAAGCAGTTCCTGTGTTTCTCCCTCACACCGGGCTCCTAGCACTCATTTGTCCATAACAGTGTGATGGCCCTTGCATGGTCACTAGTGTCCCCATTGCAAGGGGGAAAACTAAGGCTCAGGGCTTTCTGGGAGGAGGCAGGGCTAACTGTGCCTCTGATTTGCCTCAGGTCGCCAGGGAAGCTTCCTGACGGGCCAGAGACCTTTTGCCTTGTTTTCTGGTGCTCTAGAGCACGAGGCTACAGGCCCCCTGACCCTTGAATTTTAGACCCCTTCCTTTTTTTTTTTTTTTTTTTTTTTCAGAACCCGGGATTGAACTCAGGTCCTTGCACTTGCCAGGTAAACACTTATTCTACTGAGCTATCTCCCCAGCCCCTTCAGACCCCTTCCTGAGCTGTGCATCTTTGGGAAAATCATGTAACCTCCCTTCTCTTCTGTGTTGCCGCTGGGAAGTGGCTCCCAAGCCTTACCATGCTGGGTGACCTCATGGCTTGCAATAGAGCCACCAGGGCTCTGGCCCAGGGGGAGCTACAGACAGCAGTGACCACTGCATCCAGAGTGGAACCAGGACTGGCAATTGACACCAGTTGCTCAGCTCTGTGTGTCTGACCATGACTTCTGCAGCTTTCCGGCCTGACTGACTTCTGGGAGGTGCCCACAGGACCAGAGGAAGGAACAGGGTGACAGTGCCACATGTGGCCCGGAGGCCCCAGGACCAAGCTGCCAAGGCAGCTCCAACGTGCCCTGGCCCTGGCAGAGGGGCTCAGTGGCACAAGTCTGGAAGTTGCCTCCAGACACGGCAGGCAGGGGTGACAAAGAGCTGGGTGGCTGCAGGAACCCATGGGAAGTGGTGAGGAAAGCTAAGCCTTTTGTCTCCTGCTTCCTCATGCTCTGGTGAAGCTTGACCAGACAGGAGAGGTTGAGGCAGGACTCTTCCTCTGATGTTCAAGGTCTGAAAAGGGCCACTGGAGGAAAAGGAGCCGCCCAAGATAAGGAAGAACTCAGTACCTCAGGAAGCCACGGGCCCCTGAGGTGTTTCTCTTCTGGTCCAAGTCCTCGGGGGCTGGACTGAGATCAGGCAGTATCCCCCTTGTACTAGAGAACAAACCTAACATACTGTGTCCTAGAACAGAGGACTTCTAGGTCCTAAGGACAAAGAAATTCCTGGTACCTGGAACAAGGCTGAAACCAACCAAGGCAGGCTCTGCAAGGCCTGGCTCCTTCCAGTCAGCAAGGAATCCACACATGCCCTCACCTCAGGAGGTCACCGTCACCCAGACTCCACTGGTCACCCATGCCACTGAATACTGCACGAGACTATGATTTGTGCTGGGTGACACTCTGCTGGCAGTAGGCTCACACACTCGTATTCAGGGTCCCCATCTCTACCTTGGGTGGATACCCAGCTCCCCCCCTGGCCTCTCCCACAGCTCATATCCTGGAATCCCTAGGGTCCCACCAGGCATACAGAAGCCTCTGGGAGTGTTTCAGCTGACTAAATGAGACCTGCCATTGAGCTGCATGCTGTAGATCAGCTGAACTCTTGGGGACACTGGCACTGTGTGGTCCACCTGGGTGGCCTTCCCACCCTGCCCTGGGTTTTTCTCTACTGGAGCCAGTCAGACAGAACCAGGCAGCCCAGCCTGGCCACAGATGGCGCCCTATTTCCAGCTCTGGCGGAGGCTGCAACGAGCTACCTCCAGATCCCGGGCTTTTCGTCTCCTGTGAGGATATCCAGGGCATTCTTGGGGATAGGACAGGGGCAGCACATGTAGGGAGGAGTGGTACAGTGGACACACTCATTCCTGACTGTCCTGCATGCCTTCCTCTGCTTGCTTTTGGAGTCTAGGGTTCTTAGTTCACAGGGCCCTCTGCCACCAGCCTCTTCCTGCCACCAGACACAGCAGCTTCCATCCAACGAGCTCTGTCACCAAAGAGTAGGTACAGTAGCTCCCAGTCTAGAGACCCAGGGACAGACATGGGCTGGACTTGGGTCACCCAGAGAAGGTAACTATTTATAAACCACTAGATAAGCATAATCTGCTCTGCTCGGCTGGCCACGCAGACATGACACACGGTTGGTGACTCCACGGTGAATCTAAGCCTCCCAGTGCCACCACAGCAAACAGAACACTTCCTGTGCCAGCCAGCCATGAAAACAGGCTGTGGAGGATAGAGGTCCAGCACACAAGCCTCTGGGCCCAGGACTACTCAAGCCTGGGCTCTCAGCAAGAGCTTCCCCTGAGTTCTCGGGGTGTGCAGTGCTGCACTGACCCCCTGAAGCCAACTTCTGCCAAGAGCCACATGGCCAAGGACTTTGCTCTGGCAGCTCATACGGTCCCTGTGGGTGTGGTATGAAACAAGCCATAGATCATAAGCAGCCATGGCCATGTGCCAATAAAACTTTATTTACAACACTAAGTACCCGCAGACCAAGTTCCCCTCCTACTGAGACAGGAGTTTTCCAGCACTGGAAAACTGGACATCGCTTACCATGCATATTTTAAAGTTTACTCTCCAAGGCTCTTAGCCTTGTGATGGCATTTTACAATCTGAGTAACTTGTCTTGAGGTTTCTTGTACACAGTCACAGCTACGCTTCTCACCTATCAATTTTTTTTCCACAAAAGAATGTTTATAGGTTGGCTTAGGAAGCTGCAGGAGGCTGGCTGGGCTCCCTGGGTGCATGGGGACAAGAGACCTGGGGAGGCCTTTGTGCTGCGGACACATGTGCCTCTAGCCTCCACACCCCAGAATGTCCTGATAATCACGTCCCTTGCCACTGCTGTGGAGACCTTGCCTGGCTCAACTCTAGGGGAGACCAGAGTGTCACTTTCTGCTACCTGACTGCCCCCACTGTGGTCAGTGAGGTCACCCTGGCTGGCCACACAGGGACCAGCCTGTGGGCAGCGACTACTCACTCGGCTGTATGGGAGTAGAGAGCCCTGACAGATGACAGACAAGGACAAATTCTTGCGCGTGGGAACCTCAGTACGCAGTCCATGCAGCAGTCCAGAGAACCTTCACCCCCCCACCTCACTCCACGCACTGCACACCATGGACATCTCGGGCAGAAGTCCCCTCTGCCGTCAGCTGGCAGTGCCCTGGTCATGCCGAGGGACCTGCCTGTGTCTGCGCTATCCCTTCCGTGCCATCCGTCCCAGCTGCTGCTCCACAGGCCTCCCAGACCAAAGTGCCTGTGCCTGGCAGTCCAGTTAGCTTCTTCCCCTGTGAGCCAGAGCAGCCTGGGGCACAGAGGACAGAAGACCCACACCTCCCGACTTGATTCTCCCAAGCCCGCCGCACTATGGCCAGACCCTTGAGTCTGAGGGGCTTACCTTAGCAGAGACCCAGCGGGGACCAGAGTGCTGTAGAGGGGAAGAGGCAAACAGTCCACCCGGCGACACCCGCGTGGTGTCAAGTAACAGTCAGATTAAACAAACAGCCTCAGTGGCTATTTTTACATCCAGATCAGCCCGGGTAATAGATAACTTAGGGGGCAAGAAATTGCTGGCCGATTCACTGGACCCAGCCCACGACCTGACATTCATCCACAGTGACTTCCAAAGCCATTCAAGCATCTAGAAGCAAATAAAAAATATCTCAAGGTGGGAAGGAAAACATTTGTCTAGAGAAACAAAGCATGGTTGTGTGTACGCTGGGGCCAGCGCCCGGCAGCCTGCTGATGTCCCTGGGCAGAAATAGCCCATTTCATCATCGGCTCTGGACGAGCCATGCCTGCATTCCTCGAGTAAGGAGCCACTCTCTGCTGAGCTTTTGGAGTAATGATCTGCCCAGCTGCAGGCTGGAGACAGGCCAGGCTGGGGTACGAGGGACAGCTCGGGAGGCCATGAGTAATCAGGAAGAGGTAGGTAAGTGACCCCATGCCGAGCTCGGCTCCAGCTGCACAATCCCTTGCAGAGTGCAGTACCAATGCGGCAAGTGCTTCTGCCAGGTGGAGACCTCTGGTCTCTAGAGCAGAGTTCTGGCCAGCCATTCACGACCACCTTCTATACTGGTCCAAGGTCACCAGCTCCCCACACTGCCCTAAGACCCCCAACTCCTTACCATGCTTTGCTCACTAGCCCATGTCAACTCCAGGTTACCCTTCTGACCCTCTGCTAGTTGGCCCCATGAGGGTCCACTCACTGCCAGAATTTATTTATTTATTTATTTGTTTGTTTATTATTTATTTACTCAGGACTCGGTGCTTGCCAGGCAGGTGCTTATTCTACTGAGCGATTATCTCCCCAGCCCTCACTCTCAGAGATTTTTCTACTTTTCCAAAATTCCTCTCATGTTCCCCTTGTTTGTGGTCCAAGAAAACTGAGGTGAGCAGTCCATGGCAGATGCCCTGCTCCCCTGGCAGGTGCCCTGCTTCTCGTGGTGCCCTACCCCTGCAGCACCGGTATCACTGATCTATTTGTGGATCGCCCCTCCTGCTTGTGGCTCCTCAAGGGCAGCCACCTCTGCCCCAGCCCCAGCTGGGACCTAGCACCACCAGCTCCTCGACACTACTGGCGGCTGGGGCCCATGACCCAGGTCTGCGCACTTTCATTCGAAGCAGTTTAGAAAGAACAGTACCACAAAGTCCTGAAGAGGAGTCACGAACAAAGTCAACCCTGCTGCTGTGAGCCTCAGTATACCCAACTTTCAAGCAGAGAGAGAGAGAATTGGTGCTCTTTGGGGCTGAAGGTTCCAGAAGATCACAAACATAAATACACTGTACTTACACACTCAGGCTTCTCAGATGTTTCCCACTCTTCATAGTTTTTGCCACATCTTCAACCATGTGTATGAGAATTTGTTGACCATTTTTCTTTAAAGAGAACATCAGTCAACTTAGTTTGGTTTTGAGCAGACAGACTATGATGGTTAATGATAGCAGAAAAATCATAGGTGTCTTATGTTAGTTCATATTTTTTTTTCTTATGACACATGGAAACAAATGTACAATCAGCCCATGTGTCAGCTGTGTTTGACCCAAATCATTTGGTCTCAGGTGCTAGGAAACTCAACTTTGTCACATCTGATGCAGAAGGTGTATATGGGGCGATGGTACCTGGGGCTGCAGTCTTCAGAGGCCCTCATTTTTTCTGACTTGATTTCCCTTCCTCAGGATGCTCTTGCCTGACTTTTAACTCTTCACAGGTGAGGAGAGTCTGGTTTAGTTAGGATCTTAGGAAGTCAGGGCTGTGCTCTGCTCTAGGAGCTGGTGGTATTTGCTTGAAGTGGCTGAGAAAGGAAAATTGTGAGGGGGTGCAGGGGAGTGCGGGGACTGGGTGGTGGCAGGCATCTTGGTCAACAGTGTCAGCCGCAGGGTCAGGAAAGCAGCTGTCCCAGTGGGACCCCAAGGCCTGCTTCTCAGCCCCACCCAGCCCGCCTGTGGGGGGGAGGTGGCTGCAGTATCTCCTATCCCCAGAAAAGCCTGTACGCTTCCCACACTGTGGGTCCCACGCTCTGCTCAGTGAGTGCCCTGGTATAAAGCACCCTGAGATAAGGGTGCCATTGAACTCTCAACCAAGAACCCAGGGTCTCATGGCCAGGTGCTGGCGGTGCTCCTGGGGGCTTGGTCTAGGCAAAGTGACCCCTGCCTTCCAGCCTGGCAGCCATGAGCTGCGTGGAAAGAATGTGAATGAAGACACGGTTCTAAATGTAGCAGCCTCATGGGTGCTGTGCGAGCCAGCCTGCTCCTGACCATCCAGAAAAACAAGGCCCGCATGTTCATTCTGCAAGAGCATAAATAAAGTTGTCCTCAGGTGGCGAACTCATGTCCCACCCCTTAAGGGGCTCAGGGGCCCTGAGGGGGCAAGCTGGCTGTCTTCCACCCTGCCTACCAGTGTGGGTGCAAGCAGGAGGACCAGTAGCTGAATCGCACAGCACAGGCTGCGCACTCTGCATCTGTGGGTGCTCCATAAGATGCCTTCAGAAGCTGGGGCCAAGGGCTGAGCAGCGTGGGTCTTACAGCTCATTTCTGGGGCTGGCATCTGAAGCTCCCGTTCCTCTAAGTGACCCAGAGTGACTCACAGGATTCTCTTGCTCACTTGATAGGGGCAACAGTGACATTTCTCCATGAGGGCAGAGATTTCTTCAGGGGACTTCTGCAGGTACCTGGTGCATTCTTCTAGATTAAAAGTAATAGTGGTAAGCCCTCTCCCTACACAAGGGCCGTTTCCTGCTTCCACCACATCCTTGTTCACCTGAGTGAGGTCAGCGCTTCCTCCTCACAGATGAGGAAACTGAGTCATGCAGAGGTCCAGAGGCCATGCAGCTGGCAGCAGCAGGAAAGGGACTGTCCCCTGCCTGTTCAGATGTGCACCTTGTCACTTCCCCACCAACCCAGGACACAGCTTCTTCCCCCACCTGCTTGCCTGGCTTTTCCACGGTTAGGAAGTGCTTGGCCTGAGCCCCTCTGTGGCTATGACTCATTATGGGAACTTGAGAATCTGTGCCCTGTGTTGGCGCCACTCAAGCGTGTCCCCATAGGGCCTGGGGATATAGCTGAGTGGCACAGAGCCTGCCTGGCAAGTGTGAGGTCCTGAGTTTGGTTACTGGTACAAAAATGGTATGTCCCCAGGATGGCAGCAAACACTGGTGTACTCCTGGAGGCTGAGGCCCAGTTTGCTCACCAAGGGCGCCTGTGCAGTTGACCTTGTCTGTAGGAATGTGCAGGTGACCTGTGTGTCTCAGGGTTGTACTGTACCTGGCCAAGGGGCTGACCTGAGTTGTGGTTAGATCACAGCTTGAAAATCCACCTACAGTCCCAGGGAGCTGAGCCCTCCTCCTGAGGCTAATGTTCTTCCTGTCTGAACAACCAGACACCAGAGTGACAATTGTCAGAATTACTCAAGGGCCACCCTGGAGGGGAGTTGCCCTTTTTCAGAGGTCTTTGCTGGAAACTTCACAGTGAAAACTTTGTTTATTTATTTTTTATGATTTAATATTTTTATTGTATAAATTTAACAATGGTTATATTACATATTTTCATTATCAGATCAGTTTAGATTAATAGATATAGGTATAGAAGATTTTTTTTTTAATTCTAGAATTATTTATTTTTCTCTTCCTTCTGTTCTAGGAAACTGACGTACAATTTTTAAAATTTGTTTCTCTGCACAATTGCTTGCTTCCAAACAAACCACATACTGACCCTTCATCATGGATATTCATTTGTAGGTTTTTTTATTTTTTGAACTGGACCAACAAGGAAAGATAACCAGATCTATCTTGACCAAACAAGCATTAACACATTCAATCAACATTACTTTTTTTTTTTTTTCCTTTTCCCCTTTCTTTTTTTAAAAGTTGACACATTGCAAACTTTAAACAAGTGAGAGAGCCCACACTGTGAAAGGGTTAAATGTGGTACTAAAATGACATCAAACACAACAAAGCCATAGTGACCAGATTCTTTGTTTTTACTTCTCAAAATGAAATAAAATAAAATAAAACATAGTGACCAGCTTCAAGGATGAGTACCCTGCAGCTCTGGGGAGCAGGGAGCTCATCTCTCAGAACTGACATGTATCTGGGAAGCTGGGGCTGGGAGGAGCCAGTCTCTAGAGCATCCTTGCCTGCAATCTCACAGCTGTAACCACAATTAGAGACAAGCTCTGTGTGAACACAGCACAGAAAACTTCAGAAGGCACATTTATTTGAATTTCATACAATTTCCTTAAGTCAAAAGTAGTGTTTGTCTTTTCTTCCAACTATGGGAATAGGTGGAAACCATTCTCAGCTTGCCCAGCTATACTGGGCTGGATTTGGCCGAAGGACCCTAGCTGGCAGATCTTGACACCAGTGGACACAGACCATCTGTCTTAGAGCCTTTTTTCACTGGAACACAATACTTGACACCCACAACTTAAAAGAGAGGTGCATCTGAACTCTTTGCATTTAGAGTTTTCAGCTCAGGGAGGGGTAGTCCAGGACAGGATGGGCACAGCTGATGAACCCTTCCAGGCCACGCCCCAGGTGACTTGCCTCTTCCACCCAGGCTCCACCCAATCACAGCAACCTCAGCCCCAGAGCCCAGAGGTGATGGGTCCACCGATGCATGAGCAACCCACATGACCCAAGCACCTCTCAAACCCAGCCCTGGATTCTGTGAGAGTTTTGAGGGTCCTGGTCTACTTCATCCTAAAACCATCTGAGCTAATGAGCACTTACATGACAAATCTACACTGAAACACACTGTGAGGTACACCTGGAGTCAAAGCCACCACTAATCCCCCTCACACACAAAGTAGTTCAGTAATGTTCTGTGTCTACTGTATATTAACAATGATCATGAAGAAGAGTTTTGGGAGTGTTGGAGCTGTGGCCGCTGAGTCTGGAATGAGAAGTGCACGCCCTGACGCCTGCCCCACATGCATCCCGGGTTCCTTCCGATTCTAAGTGCAAGATGGCCAGTCTGAAGGATCAGCTGATTGTGAATCTCCTCAAGGAGGAGCAGGTGCCCCAGAATAAGATCACCGTTGTCGGGGTTGGTGCTATTGGCATGGCCTGTGCCATCAGTATCTTTTTTTTTTCTTGTTTCAGAACCTTTGTTTGTTTATTCACTAATTTTTATGGCTGGCTCAGCCCAGCCCGAGGGCAGGGCTGGCGCAGCATGTGGTGCCGGGGATTGAATCGCAGTCCCTGCAGCCGCCCAAGCTTTCCTAAGCAGGCGCTTTAGACCACTGAGCCATCCCGCTGGGCCCCCAACCATCAGTATCTTAATGAAGGACTTGGCAGATGTACTTGCTCTTGTTGATGTCATGGAAAACAAATTGAAGGGAGAGATGATGGCTCTCCAACACGGCAGCCTTTTCCTTAGGACATCAAAAATTGTCCCTGGCAAAGACTACAATGTAACCGCAAACTCCAAGCTGGTCATTATCACTGCTGGAGCGCGTCAGCAAGAGGGAGAGGGCCATCTTAATTTGGTGCAGCGTAATGTGAACATCTTCAAGTTCATCATTCCTAATGTTGTAAACTGCAGTCCCAACTGCAAGCTGCTTGTTGTGTCCAACCCAGTGGATATCTTGACCTACGTGGCCTGGAAGATAAGCGGCTTTCCCAAGAACCATGTTGTTGCCAGTGGTTGCAACTTGGATTCAGCCCAGTTCTGCTATCGATGGGAGAAGGGCTGGGC
Source organism: Myocastor coypus (assembly GCA_004027025.1). Taxonomy (NCBI): domain Eukaryota; kingdom Metazoa; phylum Chordata; class Mammalia; order Rodentia; family Myocastoridae; genus Myocastor; species Myocastor coypus. The sequence goes on along the minus strand of PVJA010003509.1, from coordinate 30,880 downwards.
CTGCACCCACTGAGCTGCCACAGCTAGATCCTCGGGGAGCACGGAGATTCCAGCGTCCCTGTGTGGAGTGGCGTGAATGTCGCTGGTGTAGCCCTTAAGAATCTGCACCCTGAGTTAGGAATTGACGGGGACAAGGAGCATTGGAAAGAGGTTCACAGACAGGTAGTGGACAGTGCTTATGGTGTGAAAGGTGACACGTCCTGGGCCACTGGACTGTCGGTGGCAGATTTGGCAGAAAGTATAATGAAGAATCCTAGGAGGGTGCATGCAATTTCTACCATGATTAAGGGTCTCTGTGGAATCAAGGATGATGTCTTCCTTAGTGTCCCTTGTGTCCTGGGACAGAATGGGATCTCAGATGTAGTCAAGGTAACTCTGACTCCTGAAGAAGAGGCACGCTTGAAGAAGAGTGTCGATACCCTGTGCTCAATCCATAAGGAGCTGCAGTTTTAACGTCTTCCAGTGTCACCATGTCACTGTCCAGGCTACAGCAGGGTTTAGTTGGAGTTGTGCCAGTTGTCCCTTTTCTCTGATGTGCACTATTAAGATGGCCTGGGGAAAACATCAGTTTCCAAAAGTTAAAAATATAAACAGTTCACAAAAACCCACAGCTCTGTCCTGATGCCGGATGGTGCTGCCCTTGTAGTCCTGGTTAGTGTGAAGTAGCCCAGTGTCCCTGACATACCTCGCTGCGCAGGCTCCAGTCACTCTTCTAACAGATGTGTGTTACTCTGTTACACGGCTTCACCCACCAAGCCTTGTCCAACCTTTCCCCCATTGGTCACAGCCTGGGATCCAGTGTACAAATCCAATACTGCATGTCTTATGCATAACTTTTAAAAGATTTTATTTTCGGATATATATATATATATATATATATATATATATATATGTAGTGTACATTGCCGTATATTGTAAAAAGATCTATCTGTGAACAGTGCAACCCAGTGTCACACCAACTACAATACCACATAAACCTTGAACAGTGACTACTGCTAAAAAAAAAAAAGTTTTGGCCTAAAATGACCCTACCTGTAGCTCTTACTCTTGCAATGGTATGAAAGCGACATAGGTCTGTCAGGGACATTCTGTGAAGTTCTGATCTACAGTCCAGCTTCCTTATGAGTTTACTGGGCCATCAGCCACTGTAAGTTCAGGAGCATCTATGCTTTGGATATTCCAGGTTTTACAAGATCTGCTGCTAAAATTTGTTTTCACAATTACTTTTTCTTTTATATGTGGCAGCTAGATTTCAAGAGACAGGTATGATGTGTGCTAGATGTACCGGGCCTCAGAAGGCAGCTCCCAGGGCCTCCATGCAGCACTCAGTGCTCTGCGCAGCTAGCGTGCTAGGGAAGGCACCAGGCACACCCACCCACCCCCTAGACACACACTCCAGGGGCTCCCCACCACTTGCCACCACTCCAATGTGACCTTAGGGTTTGGGGTTCATCCTGGGTCCCTTAGTGGGGAATATTCAATGACTGCAAAGATCCACACTTGCTGTCTGGAGACCCTGGGTTCCAAGCCCTCCCAACCTATTCATGCCTGCTGCAGATTCCACACTGTGAGCTGCCATTCTGAATACAGAGCTCTTCCTGGGCATCAGCACAATCAGGGACTAAGTTCCAGAGTTCCCCATAGGTAATGCTGGGTCTCGACTTCAGGAAGCTAGGCACCAGCCTGGGCATTCTGGTTTCTATCCCATGTCCCCTAAGAGCTTCTTACACCTGCAAGTAGGGCTTTTGGCATGTGATTGGGTTATGATGCTTCAAGGTGACTTGAATGAGAAGATGGGGTCTGATTTGGAGAGGTGGTCACTGGGGCATGGCCTGGAAGGGTTTGTCTCCCTCCTGCTTTCTCCCTTGATCTTTCTACTTCTTGTTTGCCATAGTTGCTCTTCTCTTCTACTACCCTGTGCTAAGCCATCCTACCTTGGAGCTACTGGACAATGGGATGAGAACTCTACAAAGTGTGTGTCAAACTCTTCATTTGACTTGTGGGTATCAGGTATTGTATCTCAGCAGGGAAAATGTGACCAAGACACCAGGTAAGCTACCATGCTCCAGCCCGTCTGAGGTCCGGCTTCTCAGGGAGCTTTTGGTGTGGGTGCCTGAAGCCAGGTGGATTCAGCCATCTGCTCTACTTCCTGTCAGGTGGGACTTTGCAAAGCCTTCCGGTTGGCACAGCTGGGAGGAGTCTATAATGGAGTTGCTGATTTTGGGGAGTCTGGCCTTGTAGGATTAAGGCTGCTCTGCCCAGATCTATAGCACACGACTCAACTCCTCCAAGTGTTGAGGCAGTGCTCGTCACGGTGGGTACTGGTGGAGCTGCACAGCAGCCAGGGCACCGCCTGTCATGGTCACCAGTGCTGTTGGTGAATGGCAGTGTGCAAGGGGCAAGGGCAAGCTCCTCCTTGTTGGGCAATGCTATGCAACTGTAGAAAGGGACAAAGACCATTTTCCATTCTTGTTGGGGGTCAGAATCCCAGGATGAAGGCAGATGAAGGTGCAGCACGTCAGCCATTTACTCCAGGAGAGCTTCAGGGGTGTCGCTACCCACATACATACACATAGACTGAAAGGAAACAAGCAACAAAAACTATGGGACAGGGCAGAGCAGGGAGTAGGAATTGGGGAGTCAAGCTTCTCTGAACCCACCCTTGATTTGATTTGTCCTACTAAACTTTAAAACTAAAAAAAAAAAAAAAAAACTAAAAAAAAAAATTAAAGGCAGTATCTTCAAATAAAGGAGCATTGATTTCAACAGAATGAAACAAATGAACTTAACGTATGGGTGGCATAATCTCAGAGTGGAGTTGTCTCAAATGGTTTTTAAATGTAGTGACCTGATTAATACCCAGAGTGGAGGATCAACTAACACAAAATTAAGTGTAAAGTGAAACTGTAGATATTCTCCAAAATGCAGATGGATAAAATAAAACAAATTAAGTAATGCTACTAGAAAATAAGATTGTTTCAAAGTTGGAGAAAATTAAAATGTCCAAATGAAGCCCTGTATCATCACTAAGCTGGAATATCAATAGAAACTTTAGATCCTATTCTCTTAAAAAAGAAAGTATTTCTTAATGGACAGAATAGGAACCCACTCCCCTGGTACCTGGGTGTTTGAACCTAACACCATTTCTCATTAAAAAGAAGAGAAAATGCCTAAGAACCTAAGAGACTCTGTCACTCTGGAAAGGCAGGCAGGCTACCACAAACATCTGGGAGCCTATTAAAAAACTAAGGTGCCATCCGAAAAAGGCTCCCCTGTGAAGGGGTGGCTTGTTTATCAGTGAATGTAAAAACAGCAATAAATATGATGCACCCAACAATGCATGAACACAGGAGCTCACGTTACCCTCAAGGTCCCTTTGGATGATGGGTTAGGCCTGGGTCTGAGAAATGCCACAGGGTGGGGCCAACGTGCGGCCACTGTGTGAAGGGCATTTGCATTGTAGTTCCAAGTGCCAGGTGTTGGTCACTGGGGTACCTAGTAAGAGTGTTTTTCTAGTCCTAGGGAACCGAGGATGACAAGGGAAGGTGAGCTCTTGCGGATGCACACGGGAAGTCAGGACTCGGTGGGGACAGCCTCTCACCTGGGCTCCACCAGTAGGTTGCAAGTATAACAAATGCTGCAGGGATGTCAGTGAAAGGACACCATGGTGGGGTTGTCAGCAAGTCCAGGGAAGCTGGAGACAACTGTAGCTTTCAGGCCCTACAGCCCTGTCATGCTTCACTTTCTAGGGATAAAGCGGGGAAAAGGGACTTTTGGGAAATCTCACGGTGAGTCTGTGAGGTCAGCTAGTGGCTGACCCTGGGGCCCTGTCCATTCTCAGCCTTCAGAGAGGGATGCATACTTTCTCTTCCTGGCACACTCTGACCCTCATCTGCAAACTCCTACACTGCCCACGGCTATCTAGGGCCAGATGTGAGACCTAGTGACACAGAAGGTTGGATTTTTACAAGAGTACAGATGAATCAGCTGCATTTAAGAATCAAGAGAATTTTGCAGGGACAGAGAAAACTGTGTGTAGCTTTCAGGACAAGGCCCCAAGTTTCTGACAAATAACTCTGGGGAAAAAGGGCCAGTGAAGTGTATTGATTGAAAGACTAGAAGGGCAGTAGCTAAGGATCATCCAGAGTCTCTCTTTTACTCCAGCCTGGAAAACAGTTCAGAGTCACCTAGGAACAAGGGACACTGCTGTTGTGCCTGACTTAAGGATGTACCGCTTATTTTTCAGGCATGATAATAGCATTCAGCACAGGAGTGAAATCCTACAGTACCCAGGGCTTTCTTCAAAGCAGTGTGGGGTGTGTGGTGATGCCCAGGCATAGTGAGGCACAAGTTTGAAGCCAGGCACTTATACCAGCTTTGTGTACATTTATCTAAAGTGTCCCACAATTTTAGAAAGGACCAGAAGGAATTGAGAGCAGACACTCCTGTGAAGGAGAGGCAGCCAGGGAGCCGGAGACACAGGCCAGGCTGAGCCCAGCAAGATCTGAGACTGCCCCTCCGGCCACATGGCAAGACAGGTGGCAACTGGGCCTGCCTGGGCTGTCCCACAGACTCCAGTCTGTCTGGTAGCCTCACTTAGGGTTATTTGATACAGCATGGCTTCAGGAGGACAGCAGCTCCATAAGCTCTGGCAAAGCCACAGACATCAGGAACAATTCAACATCCAGCTCATGTTCTGGACACATTAGGCTGCTCTGACAAAGGAAAAAATGTAAACCAGGAGAAAATAGTTGGGGTAGGCTGATATGCAATGAAGTAAAGTGGAGTGCATGTAGTTGTGTAAAAACCCTGCATTCATACAGAGAGACAAAAAGCAAAAATGCCCACATGCATGAAGTGGCTCAAATACCATATTATAATCACAGAAAGATACAGAAAACCAACAAATGTTTTGCAAGTGTGTGTGTGTGCTAAATTTTTCTTTAAAGAGTGATGTAAGCCAAGTGTGTAGTATATGCCTATAATCCCAGCACTTAGGAATCTGAGGCAGGAAGGTCACCTGGTTATCCCAGGCTACATAGTGAGTTCTAGGCCAGCACAGGAACTACCTAAGTAGACCCTGTCTCAAAACAACAATAACAACCAAAAGAAGAGCATTGCATGTTTCACTGAGGTGGCAGCAGCTTGGTGGAGAAAGCCCATCCGAGCACTGATCAGAGATACTTGACTCTCTGTGGCTTTTCCTGCTGCAGCAGTGGGAGGGTGAGGTAGGTGCTTGAACCTTGCACTGTCAGAGCTGCTGGCTTCCTTCGGGGACCTGAGGCTATCACAGCTGTCCCCATCTCACACAGAGAAGCTGCTCCAGAGAAATTCCTTCCCTTCTCATTCTCCTACTTCGTTCTAGAGTCCAGGATAGGAAACAGATACATATGAGGCAGGCACAGGCCATTGCATAATCCTTGAGAGGTGGCCATGTGAGTTGCCATCTCTTCTGGCATTGAGGTTTGGCATTCAAGTCCAAGCTTTCCAAGAGTACTTCTGTTCTAGAAGCTCTTAGAAGCTTCTAGAAGGGTCTAGAGGCTTCTAGAAGCTTCCCAAAGCCAGAATCCAGGAACTGTAGGCTCTGCAATAGAGCGTGGTATTGGTTGGTCTGCAGAAGACTTCGTATCCATATCACATATGGGCTCCCAGAGCCCTACAGCCTTGTCATCTTTCACTTTCCAGGGATGAAAGGGAAGAAAGGGATTTTCAGGAAGTCACGCAGTGAATGTGAAGTCTGCTAGTGGTCTTGTCCATTCCCAGCCTTCAGAGAGGAATCTGCACTCTTTTCCTGGCACATCCTGACCTGCCGCTGTAAACTCCTACACTGTCTGGGGCCATCCTGGGCCAGGTGTGATCCCTAGAGCCTCAGAAGGCTAGATTTTACAAGAGTTTGGTTGAATCATCTATATTTAAGCATCAGAATTTTTTTGAGATAGCTGTCTCACTGGCTCTTTGGTGGAAGACAAGGGACATGGGGATGGAATAACCATATATGGGCAGGAGTTGGACTGAGCTGAGGGCAGCCTCTACCCCCTGGTGTGGATGCTTGCCTCTCTCCTCCCTATAGAGTGCCTGGCCCTGTGGACCAGGGGGTGGGGACCTCAGCATTCGTAGCTTTGTTCTAGGCAGGCAAGGATCCTGGAACTCCCAGCCCTTTGCCCTATCACTTGCACTGCTTACTCTCCAGCTCTGAGAGAGCCAGATGTCCTGCAGTTGGGTGGAAGGAAGCCTGAAAGAACCCCGCCTCCAAAGCGGGAAACTGGGAAGTGTTCTGCTTTGTAAAAAAGAAGCAAGTCTCACCCTCAGAACTGGTTACTTGCTGTGCATGCATATATATCTTTATGAAATATAAAATCCACCCAAATTTATTAAAACTGCCTGCATCATAGCGGGAGTTCATGCAGAGCAGCTTTGCACGAGAGCCTCATTATTATCACGGCATTATTTATTTATATCCTCCTGAAGACAGACATGATGTAATCCAGTAATTAAGATGGTTATGATTGAATGTTTATTAAGCACCCACAATCAGCCAGTCACAGGGCTTGGTGATGTGCATTTCCCCTCAGGAGCGTCCATCTCCCCATGTCCGGAGCCCAGTGGCCTCACAAGGCACAGGGAAAGGACCTTGGGGGGCTTTGCCTTCCATGTGCAGACCTGAGAAAGAAAGCTGAGCAGAAATTGGGCCCCGTTCCATTTTGCTATGAGATGGGTGTGAAATGGAAGGGCTCCTGACTACCGTAGCAGAGACTACCGTAGTAGTCTGACTACCGTAGTAGTTGCATGGGATGCCCCCCAGATATGCCCACAGGTGAGGAGTGAATGTCCTAGAACCTGGAGGTAGGATGGGTGAGGTGTCCTGTTTAACTCATCCCGGGCCATGACCCTGTGCTTTTGTCTTCTAGTGGAAGTCTCTTGCTCTGACACATAGCAAGCTGGTGTTGGCCGGACGCCTTCTGTGGGCCAGGGCTTGGAAGAGACCTTTCCCTACCTCTCCTCTCCCTGGTTCCCTCTCCCTGTACCTTGCTCTTTCCTTTGTCCTGGGTCACAGACACTTCTCCTTAGTCACGCCTGCTCAGGCAGTGCCCACCAGAACCTCTACCATCCTGCCTTGGCCTCTCGTGCCCAGCACTTGCTGCTGTTAGTGAACAGAAAAGGCTACATGGAACTCTGGGGGCTGGTGAGGGTGGCACAGGCACTGGTGTGGGAGCTCCTGATCTCTCATCTTCTGGCCAGTTGCCCTGGCAGCGCGTCTCTGCACTTGGAGAGAATGCAGCGTGGTCCTTGGCTGCTCCCTGCCATGCTGTCCCCCGCCCAGCTAAGATGCTGGTTTGGAAATGACCACGTGCTGTGAGAGGAATCCTAGTCATTTCCTCACAAAGTCATTTTGTACTGTGATTTTCTTTTCTGATGTAGTAAAATATGCACAACACAAAATTTACTATCATAATCGTTTGGGGGGGCCAGTTGGGTATTTTTAAGGTCACCCTGCGCTTTCAAGTACGTGTTATCCTGTCCTATCTCTTATTTTGAGACAGGTTCTCACTAGTTGCTAAACAGCCCAGGTTCAGGCTGGGGTTGATGTGATTTTCCAGCTTCAGCTTCCCGGGGTGCTGGGGTTATGGGCATGCACCACTATACCAGCTTAGTGTTTCTCTTTCCTCTGGCTGGCTTATTTTGCTTAGCATAGAGTCCTTGGAGTTTGTTGCTGTTGCAGCACATGTCTGAATCTCCTTCCTCTGAAGGCTGTGCTGCACCACTCATTTTTCCCTTCCCACACCTTTCTCTCTGGTTAGCAACCCTGCTCCTGACCCCAGATGCCTGTTTTGGTGTTTTGTGCACATGCCAGGAAGTATAGTGATCAGCTCCAGGAAACTTGTGGAGCTAACAAACAACCAAGCACATGAGGGTACCAGTTTTCCTATATTCTTGTCCATGCTCTGGATTTCCTGTTTTTCCCCGCTTTGCTAGTAACCATCATAACTGTGTTTTATGGCTTTGATTTGCATCTTTCTAGTGATTAGTGGTGTTGAACCACTTTTCAAAGATAGCTTGTAAAGAAGCATCCAAACAGCTTCACAGGGTTTCATGTATAATAATCACATGTGGTGTGGTCAGGGATGACTCTCGGTCCTGCTGTGTGCAGGTGGCAGGCACACAGGTGACTCAGAAGAGCCGTGGGCAATGTCGTGGGGACCCTCCCTGTCCTGTGCAAGGGGCCTGGCTTCCTGGAGGCAGCTGCATGCAGTGACTCCGCTGAGGTTGCATGCCCCACCTTTGTACCACCAGTTCCTGGCGTAGTGGCATGGTGATAGTTGGCCTTGGTAAGGGAGGGTGGCAAAGTCTCTCAGAAGACTATGGTGTAGCCAAGCTGGGCACCACTGCTACCAAGGTCTTGTCTGTGTAGGATCTTCAGGGGTCCAGCAGGGGACGTGACTACCTGTGGTGACACTGATGAGCCTCTTGCCTGGGCTTAGATCTCCTGGTACTGGGCATGGGGAAGCACTAGGAAGTCAGCTGCAGACCTGCCCCATTTTGGCTATTATCTAAGAGCATCAGAAATGAAGCAGAGGTTTGAGGCCAGTGTCTTTATCATCCAATGGTGAATGGCTTTTCCTCACAGAGACAATGCTGGCCCTTAACATACACAGTCCCATTGCCCCTGGCTTCCACCTCAGGCTTTGCATGCAGAGTGAGTTGTGCTTCTGTAATGTTTAGTAGATCCTGCTCACTCTGCATGGGGCCTGTACCAGTCACTTTCCTGTTCTGGGACATGATACCCAATACCCACAACCTAAGGGTGGGAGGTTCAGTTCAGCTCACGTTCCAGGGGAGTCAGTCCATGGTCAGCTGGCTCTAAGGAGGAAGGTCATGGTGGAAGGGCTTGGGGAGCAAACTGGTGTCATTTATGGTGGCTGGGAAGCAGAGCAGAGGATCAGTGCCCAGGAGGAGGGACCATGGGGCCACAGATGGGCTCCAAGGCCATACCTCCAAGTCCTACCATGCACTCCCAGAACTGTGCTTTGCTAATCTTGTAGGTGGCTCTCAAGCCAGTCGAGTGGACACCATTGTTTAAGCACCACAGGGCCCAACTGTCTGTTCTGCTTTTTTTTTTTTTTTCCAAGTACTGGAGATTGAAGCAAGGGATGTTCTGCCTTTCCTACTAAGCTGCTTAATTTTATTTTTGAGACAGTCTCACTGAGTTCCCTAAGCTGTCCTTGAACTTTGGATCTTCCTGCCTCAGCCTCCTGAATAGCTGGAATTTGCTGGTGTGCATGCTGAACCCTGCTTTCTTTTAAAACAAGCCCCAGAGATGACAGTTCTAAGTGGTCCAGTCACTACCCAAGGGTGTTGGGGATTGGAGGGTAGGATGTGCGGATAGCTCCTTTGGCTGGTAACCTGATCCTGTGCATTAGGATACAGATGTCTGCCTCTGGCGGATAATGCCACCAGGGACTCCGAGTGTGGCTCCAGGGATAGTAGCAGCAGCAGCAGCAGCAGCAGCAGCAGCAAGGAGCTGATTGGAAATGCAGGTCGCCAGCCCTGGGGGTGCACCTAAATCTGCTTCACAACACCCCTGGAAGACATCGTCCCATAGCTGCTGGTCCTAAGGGAGCATCTTCCCCTGCTGGCTTTACAGTACAGGTCAGGTAAGTAGGTGGGAACAGCAGTCTGAGCTGCTTAAGGCAAGTGAGGGCCCAGCTGTACCCAGACTCAAGTTTTAGAGCCTGGGTGAGCACAGGGCATGCAAAGGCAGAGGCAGAGCCCTTCTAAACAAAGGCTTGCAGAGGGGTCCAGCTCAATGCCAGGCTGATGTCATCAGCACCAAGGGCATGCATGGGAGTGACTCCAGGAGAATGAACTGCCTGGGACCAGTTTTAATTTGGAGCAAGATGAAACCACGAAGCCAGCCACACCCCAGAGAACTATTTTAATAGTGACTGGTGGCACTGTCCACCAGCGGGGGGAGAGGAAACCTCCTGTTGGTGGCTGGAAAGGCAGCAGGACTTGGAATGTTTTCTGCCTCCTCCAAGGCACGTGTTGTTCCTCCACACCCACATGCCCACTAGAGTGACAGCGGAGAGGTAGGCAGGGACAGCAGTCTTCAGCTGTCTGGTGGCCCTAGCTCAGACCCAGATGACCCATGGCCAGGGACTCAGCAAGTGCAACGGGCCAAGGCGCTCTTTTTTCTCCTACCCCCGAGGTGGCCCAGTCTGTCATCTGCTTTAATCCAAGCACAGGTCCTGTCTCCCAGTGGCCCAGAGCCACTTCCTACTAATCCATACCCAAGTCACATCCATAGATGGCTCTACTAAATGGCCCCCTTCCTGAAAGTCTCCTGGTGCATTTACAATGGAGAGAGAGAGAGAGAGAGAGAGAGAGAGAGAGAGAGAGAGAGAGTGTGTGTGTGTGCACGCGTGTATGCAAAAGTGTACGTGAGTGTCTGAGAATGCACACATTTGAGTGTGGCTATGTGTTTGTGTCTGGGGATGTGTGTGTGTCTCAGAGTGTGTGGCTGGTGTGTATATGTGAATGGCTAAGGATATATTATGTCTGGGAGTATGTGTGAGACATAGTCATGGCTCCTTAAAGGGTAAGAAGCTGATTCCTACTCTGGGGGCTGATGTTCTAGGGTGTTCAATAAAATTCTTAGTAGATATCCTTATGTACCTACCCTCCCACATGTCTCCCATTTAGAAGGGGTTTGGTACCAGGCAAGGATAGCTGATCAGGTTCTAAAGCAGCTTCACAAATGGTCCTGTGAGGCCATCCAGCCTTGCGATTCTGAACACAGGGCAACTAAGGCCAGAGGGGAAGAGCCCGCCTCACAGGTTCCGGTCCTGCTTCCTCTGCAGTAGGCATCGTCCAGAGCAGAGGGGGCAGCTAGACAACCTGATCTCTGGCGTGGTGACCAGCTCACACAAGCTCCACTGTTACCCATTGTTTCACTCCAAAGAGAGCCAAATTAGGTCCCAGGATGCCCACACTCAGCGAGGGTCCTGTGACATCCCTCTCTTCCCTACCCCTCCATGCCGAGACGTAGGGCTGCCCCACCGGCCTGGCATTCTGCCCCCTGCCGGCGGAAGGCCGACCCTGCAGGTCACGTTGTTCCTCAGACTGGTCCCTCAGGCTGCAGACAGGCCAGGGGCAAAGAGGGCTGGGGTGAGGCCCAGACCTCTCCTAAGGCACACGGGGAGAGCAGAGCTTTCTGGGGAGACTGGTGTAAGTGAAAGCTTCAGGGCTGGTGTAGGAATGGTCACGAACGGAGCACCGGAGGAAGCCCAGCCAGAGCCACATGCACCGGGGCTTCAGAAAACTAAACAGCAGAAACTTTGGGGGTTCTGACTCTGGACCAAGGGGCCCTCACTACTCTATCACCTCAGATAAACCACATATTTTCTCATCACAGGCAAATTGAAGAAAATGAGGAAGAACCCACCCGGGATGTTGATAATAAGAGATATGCATACATGGGTCACTGCTCTGTGGCTTCTCTTCCTTATTAGGCTATGGACCTAAAATGCTCTAACAAATAAGGTGTACTCATAACTCAGGTAAGAAGAAAAAAGCCAACTGGGGTGGGGGTGTAGGCCTGAAGGCTGAGCACTTGGGAGGCCAAGGTGGAAAGGTTGCTTTGAGTTCAAGGCCAGCCTGAACTGCATAGAAAGACACTATCTCAAACAAAACACTACTGAAGCTCTATTCATAGTTCTCTATTGCATTTCAAACTTCAATCCTGTCATTTCTTTCCTTTTTAAAAAAGTAATATTTATTTATTTATTTATTTATTTATTTATTTATTTATTTATTTATTTAGTTGGTACAGGATCTCACTACATGGTTTAGACTTGTAATGATCCTGCCCCGGTCTCCCCACTGCCGGGATTATAAGTGTGTGTCACCATGTCTGATTTCACTGGCAGGCAGGTTGGCATGGCATGTAGTATAAGAGATCGATTCTGGGTCCTTGCACTTTCTAGGCAGGTACTTAGATCACCAAGCCCTGGTCCCCCTAACTTTTTCTTCCTTCCTTCCTTCCTTCTTTCCTTCCTTCCTTCCTTCCTTCCTTCCTTCCTTCCTTCCTTCCTTCCTTCCTTTCTTCCTTCCTTCCTTCCTTTTTTCTTTTTCTCATACCAGAGATCAAACTTAGGACTTGTGCTTGACAGGCAGTCAGTTATGCAGCTGAACTATCTCCCTGGCTCTCTTCTGGTGTCTTGAGACAGGATCTTGCTATGTTTGTAGCCTGGGCTGCCCTTGAACTCACTATGTAGCCCACACTGGTGTTAGACTCTGTAGCAATCCTCCTGCCTCAGCCTTCATCCACGGAACCTCCTGTGAGGGGCGGGAAATGGCCATTCTGGGTGATGGAGTCTTTCTGTCTACACCAAAGGCCTGGTAACCCTGCCGAGTGGCCACTGACTGAGCTGGCCCAGTGACACAGGTCTAAGCTTCTCATGTGGGCTGCTGCAGGGCTGCTCCATGGCTGTGGGGACAGGTGCAGGTGCAGGGAGAAATCCAGATGAGAGATCTCCCCACAGTCTCTGTTTCCCTTCATATGCACTGAAGCAAAACTGCCCCCAGTGGAGCAGATTGGGGTGAAGGAGGGCATCCCTGTGGGAGGAGGTCCCAGGACATTGTGCCAGCTGAGCTCCCTTTTTTCCTCTGCTTCATCCTGGGTTTCCCCCAGTCAGCCTGGCTCTCAGATCTTGACAGGAGCACAGGTAACCAAATAATGGCCAGGTCCCCCATGCCCCAGGAGGCAGCCTAGCTGGCCAACCTCTGTTTCCCTCTCTGGGTCTGGGATAGATGCAGGCAGGGCTGAGCAGAAAGGAGCCTCCTTTAATCAGGTGCTGAAAGTGCTTTTGGGGGTGCTGACAGGAGCCATCTCAGCCCAATTTTGTGACACTTCAAAGAGCAGAGGTCAGGTTGCTGTTGAGAACCGAGCTCCCTGCCCCCCACTCTGACTTTCCTGGACCAAGAAAGAGGTGGGAACTCTGTGTGTCTGTAGACTGTGGGGGAGACCACAGAGCTCGCAGCTGCTCTCCCTTTCCTTTAGAGTGGAGATGAACCCAGAACTCAGGATTAGTAAGAGGAGAACCATCCAGCCTGGGCACACAAGCAACTGACACCCCGCCATGGCTGTTGCCCATGGTGCAGGTGGAAACTGAGTCTTTGCCCACCATGCTTCTAACCCCTGTGCTGAGATTCCTCCCGCAGCAAACCGAGCTGATTGCTTCAGGCTCCAGCTCCTATCCCCTAGCCCCAAATGTATTTGGGAAGCACACGCTTTCCTGGAGTTGCTAATGCCATCGAGGTTAGAATCACCCTGCCAGGGTGGTGTGGTGGGGGCTCTCTCTCCTGCCCCCTGATGCTGGGCTTCAGCTCCTGCTGGACAGCATCTCTGAGGTCAGGCATAGGCTAAGTAGAGCTGCCTCCCAGCAGGCAATTAGCAGCACTGCCCCCAGCTCTGGGACTCAGGGTCAGGCTCCATCTTGGGCTGAGGGCTTTCCAGAGGAGTCCCACCTCCTCCTGCTTGATTTCTGGGCTCAGGAGCAGACCCCACTGAGCAGCTGGAAGGTGGGGCAGTGTGTGTGGAACTGGAGGGAGTGCCTGATGGGTCCTAGTGACATCAAAGGTAACCGAAGCTCAGGATTTGGAGCAATGGGCTAATTTGGTACAGAAATCCTTGTTTATGTGCTTTCCAAATTCTTGTCACTTCTTTTGTCACACACTCTCATGTGGGGAATGAGAAGCAGAGGAAACTCATCATCCCTGAGTGCCGATCACTTGCTCTCTGTGTGGAGCATGGTCAGGGTCCAGAAGCCGCTCGTAACGGGTGGGCACATTCCACAGCTGATGCTCAGTGATGGCGTCCATGTGCCAGGCTTGGCCCTGACTGTGTGTGGCTGTGAACAGACTTGTGGTAATTAACTGCGGAGGAATGTGTGCACCCAAGTGACCTATTTCCCAAGCAGAAGGTGCTCCTCATCCTGAAGAAGGCACGGCATGGCTGGAGCTTTGCAAGCTCAGCAAGGCAGCTGTGGCCCTCTGGGTCTGTACTGGGTGAGAGAGGAGGATGGAGGTGTGCAGGGAGGTGACCTTGAGGCTAGAGCTCCCCAGGCCTCTGCCTGTGTCCTAGGATGAGACATGGCCCCAGTAGGTCACTATGAAAGGAAATGATGCAGAATTTAAAATTTTTGACAAAAGCCTGCTAAGAAAACCTGCCAGGAATGCCCGCCAAGCCCAGCAGACATGTCCGGGCAAGCCTGATAACAGGACATTCCTTTCTTTGTGTAAGCCCTGTTGTTACTGCCTTTGTGCAGCCAGTGGCCTTGCAATGTAACATGGGATGTTTTTTACTGCCTTTGTGTAACTGATAGCCTTTCAGTGTAACTTGAGAGGCTCTAACGCCTTAAAAACCCACGATGGCTCCCCATCCTCCAATTCTATGTGTCCAATTGACTTTTGCACCTTCTTGCTTACCTTCTCTTTGAAACCCCCGAAACCATGCTGGGCAGGGCTCTAACTGTTTAGGACAGCGGTTCTCAACCTGTGGGTCACAACCCCGGTGAGGGTCAAACGACCAAAACACAGGGGTCCTCTAAAGCCATCGGAAAATCATAACTGTAGCAAAATCACAGTTTTGAAGTAGCCACCAAAATTATTTTTTGGTTTGAGGTCACTGCAACATGAGGAACTGTATTGCGGGGTCACGGCATTAGAAAGGTTGAGAACCACTGGTTAGGAGATCTCCTAGTCAGAAGCCCACCAGCATAATAAACTGCTTCCTAAATCTTCTTGGTGTTCTTTCTTCCCGTGTTCGACCCTCAACAGTCACACGGGCTGTCAGGACAGACCTTGGGTTATAAGGGCCATTTCTCTAGAACACAGCAGGACTGCTTAGAGCCTGAGGCTAACTGGCCCCATGTGCATGTGGACAGTGTGTAGGAGCATTTGCAACTGTCCTGTGGACTGTGGCAGTTGGGACAAAGAGCAGGATCTGGGGTGTGAGTGGCTGAGGGAGAGGAGTGCAACCAGGGTCCAGGCAAGGGAGAAACCAGTGCCTCCTCAGGCACTATCCCGTCTCTGCCTTCCGAGACAGAGGCAGCAGGCCCTGCTCACAGCAGCAGCCCTGCAGGGCTGGCCCAATCCCCAGCTCCCAGCTGGTGCCTCCTTCTGCTACCACTTCTCTCCCATACAACCATCCATTGCGTTAATTAAGTGCTTCCATGGCGTTTGAAGGCCAGGTTTTGTGCTTGAATATATTGCCACATTAATAACTTCAGAACATTTCAGGCAGTGTCGAAATAGTAAATTAGGACACGACGGGCCATATATTTAGCATGGAGAGCCGAAGTACCATTTTATTACACACGTCATGGAATTAGAGGCTTAATTTTCTCTTAAAAGATGGCGATGCATCATTTCCTGCAGCCAGGTAAAAACAGTTAACAGATGTGATTTATCCTTCATCTCAGTTTAAAAATAGGCATCTGGAATCCCAGGATCTTGCACTTTGTTATTTATCTCTGCCTAGAGGGCACTTGAGACTTGAAGCCACAACTAACCAGAAGGAGAAGCCCGGGTCCCAGGTATAGTCAGGAAGGTGGCAGAGGGGGTAGCACTTGCAGCCACAGCCCCTCTGCAGGTCGGGGATGTGGCTTCTTCAGTGGCTGTGCCAAAGGCTGGCTGTCATCAGACAAGTGCCTCCTGCAGCCATTGTACAATGCACCTAGACACAGCATGGTGGTCAGAGATCCTCATGGGATGGCTGGCAGGATCACCTGATTCTGCAGGTGCCATATTTGCAAGAAAGGTATCTTTTTCCTATTGACAAAAGTAATATAGACTTATTGAGAATTTGGAAGAGTTGAGGCAATCATGATTTAGAGAATAAAGGACATGCTACCATAGAGCCAAAGCTAGCCAGTGTTATTCTTTCCTCTTTCAGCGTGCTTATAAGAACAACATAAAGTGCGTATATGCTTAACTTGTGCTTGGTACTACTGTGTATCACAAACATCTGGCCCATTGTTAACTCTTGTCTGCTGACTTCTTTGCAGGCTGCCTGCCATTTCTCTGGAAGTGGCATAGAAGGCCTTTTCAGTGTCTCATGGTAGGAACTGTGTCTTTTTTATTTTAGAAGATCAAAAAAGATCCTCCCCTGGGGCCAGGGAGATAGTTCTATGGCACAAATGCCTGCCTGGTAAGTGCAAGGTCGTGAGTTTGAGTCCCGGTCTCCAAAGGGAAAAAAAAAAAAAAAAGATCCTTCCCTGTGACTATAATATGTAGATAAGAACATAAGAATCCCCTTTTCAAGCCCACCCTGTTAGTCTCCTGTGTCTACTATGACAAACTGCCGTGACCTGGATTGCTTAATATAAAGTGCCTATTTGTGTGGTTCTGGAGGCTGGAAGTCTGACCTCAAAGTGTGATCCTGGCCTGTTCCCTCTGCAGGCCCAAAGCCAGGGCCCTTCCTACCTCTTGTGGATTTGGTGGCCATAGTGTTCCTTGGCTTGCGACACTTCAATCTCTGGCTCCTACTTTTTGGGTGTGTCTCTCCTTTGTTTATCTCTTGTAAGGAAACCATGTCCCTGGACTTGGGGCCTGCTGGATAAGGATGATCTCCTCATTTAAGGTCTTTAATACACTGACATTTTCCAAGACCCTTTTTCTCAAATATACTCACATTCACAACTTCTGGGGACCAGGATACAGCCATATCCCAGGAACTTGGGACACTTTGGCCAGATTCACAGGCTTTAGACAGTGAGGCCTTATCCAGGCATTTAGCCTCACTAAATTTAGTTTTTTTAAAAAATAGATTTCATTTTATTTTAAAGAGTAAAAATAGCAGAAACAAAGATAGAAAAACAGTAACAAGAGTACATGTAGTACAGAATTTCAAAACAAGAAAAATTTAAGTGGTTGCATTACACATATTCATCATCAAATCAGTTTAGATTAATAGATACAGGTATGTAAGATTGATCAAATAATTAAACATTAACACTTTCAAATGCAAGGTCCTAAGATTGATTCCTAGTACAGCCCAAAATTTATTTATTTACTCACTTAATTATTTCTTCTTTTGACTCCTTACACTAGGGAGACTATACAATATTTCAAATGTAGGTCTAGGGGCCCAGAGGGATGGCTCAGTGGTCCAAAGCGCCTGCTTGGGAAAGCTTGGGTGGCTTTAGGAACCTCGGTTCGATCCCCAGCACCACATGCTGTGTCAGCCCTGCCCTCAGGGTGGGCTGAGCTGGCCATAAAAATGAGTGAATAAACAAACAAAGGTTCTGAAAAAAATAATAAAAGAAAGAAAAAAGAATAGCCATGACATATAGAGCTAGAATAATAAAAGAAAGAAAAAAATAAATAAAGTAAAAAATTCAAATGTAGGTCCGGTTTATTTCCCTTATGAGTATACACTCAAGATACATCCATTTATATATGAAGTCTTCTAATTTATCATTTCTTATAGCTGAGTAATATTCCATTTTATAAAAATACCACATCTTTTTCAACTGTTCTTCAGATGATGGGCATTTTGGTTGTTTCCACGATTTGGCTATCACAAAGGCCTCACTATATTTACTTTGTCTGATTTATTTTTAATATACACGCATGGTGTCATCTGTCATGCTTGTTCCTTCTGATGTGTCAAAGCTCTGACTTGAGTAGGATCCTCTGAGCAGGTTAGTAACTAGCTCTATGTGTCATGGCTAATTGACCTACACAGGCATAAATCTGAAGGAGAAGAGCCGCCTTGGATGTGGGTGACACTAGCCATC
Source organism: Myocastor coypus (assembly GCA_004027025.1). NCBI lineage: Eukaryota > Metazoa > Chordata > Mammalia > Rodentia > Myocastoridae > Myocastor > Myocastor coypus. The sequence continues at coordinate 13,079 of PVJA010003509.1, read as the reverse complement.
AGGCTTGTAGCCTGGATGGGATGAAAAGGAGACAAGAAGGACATGGGCCCTTTTTCAGAGGAGTGCTGGCCTTCACTGCATTGCCTTTGGACTTTCATCTCCAATTTATTCCCTTAACCATCTGGAGAAGAACCTTTGGCCTTCCTACACAGATACTTCGCAGCGGAGACTCTGGCTTTCTTTTTATTTATTTATTTATTTTTTAAAAAATTTTATTTATTTATTTATTTATTTATTTATTTATTTCTTGTTTCAGAACAATTGTTTGTTTATTCACTCATTTTTATGGCCGGCTCAGCCCGCCCCGAGGGCAGGGCTAGCACAGCATGTGGTGCCGGGGATCGAACCGCGGTCCCTGAAGCCGCCCAAGCTTTCCCAAGCAGGCGCTTTAGACCACTGAGCCATCCCGCCAGGCCCGACTCTGGCTTTCTAACAGGGACTCACAACAGTGACACACACCAGTGAGCTCCAGGTCTTTTTTTTTTGTCTTTTTGAGACAGGGTCTCAGTATGCAGTTGAGGCTGGCCTTGAGCTCACTTTTGTAGCCCAGGCTGGTCTTGAACTCACACCGATCCTCCTGCCTCAGTTTTTTGTCTTTTTGAGAAAGGGTCTCACTGTGCAGTTCAGGCTGGCCTTGAGCTCACTTTGGTAGCTCAGGCTGGTCTCGAACTTACACCGATTCTTCTGCCTCAGCCTCCCAAGTGCTGGGATTACAGGTGTGCGCCGCCATGCCCAGCAAGCTCCAGGTCTTGACTTATGACTGCCTCCGGATCCTCTGCCTCACCAGGCTGTGGGCCACGATTTCGGTTTCTTCCCTCTGCCACCCAATCCTGCAGCCATTGGGATGTTTTCTCTTCTGAACCTGTAGGCTCATCTCAAAATCCATAGTATAATCAGACATACATTTTGCATTGGCTCTGTTCTTCCAGGAAACCCTAATACATACACTTGTTGACATTTGTGCTTGGATATACTCTGGGAGGCCCTGGCTCTCTCTTTCTCAGCCTGTCCATCCCCTTTTCGGGTCCTTCCTGCTCAAGAGGCCCTGCCCACCCACCTGGGATCTCCCTGTTTCTGGAGTGCTGTGATGTCAGCTTCAGTTCCCATGGGTGCTGACATTTAGTGTGGCAGACAGGAGACACTTGGGGAGAAAGGCTGAGTCCCCAGGCTCCCAAGCACAACTCACCCCAGGAACTGCTTCGGTTGTATCATATCCCGAATCCAGGCCCCAGGCTTCTCTGCCCAGACCTAGCTTCTGTCCTTCCTGGAGGTAGCTCCTGGAGGGGCTGCCTTGTCTCCCACTTCAGTCCATGGGACACGAACCCCTGCTACTCATCTGTAACCACCTGGTGCCTCCTGTGTGTCCAGAGCTGCTGAGACACTCACAGATGCTGGGGACAGCCACTCTGGAGCAGCCTGAGATTCATTTTTGAGTGGCTTTGCTTCATCCTGTGCTCTGCAGGTCTCAGCAACATGGGAGCAGTCTTCTTAGGGACCGATATCTCAGGGCACAGGTACAGCCAGCTGATCCTGTCCCACTTCCTACGGTGGGGCTGAGGTCTCACCCTGGAAACACCCCAGGTATCCCTGGCTCTCTTTGATTTCCGGCTATGCACACCACTGGGTCTGTGTTCTTATCGTGCCTCTGCCAGTTCCCGGCAGGCCCTGCCTTAGAGCCAGGAATATGAAAACCAAGAGAAGGGCAGCTGGGCCCCAGGCACTCAGCTCCTCTGTGGCAGCTCAGTGGGGCCCTGTGCTGCCACCAGGTCTGGTGTACAGTAGCAGATGGGAGGTCAGGCAGCTGTCACCTTGAGCAGCACAGTCCTGGGATGGGGCACTCACTGACATGCAGATTGGTAGCCCCACCCAGAGTGAGGGCGTGATTAGGCAGGATGGGTCCAGAGAAGTCATTTCTCTGTCAAGCTCCTGGGTGGCACAAATCCACAGGCTGATGCCCGGCTGTTGGTGAGTTAACCTGGCTCAGGATGGGAGCTCTCCCTTCCTGTGCAGTGTAGAACCCATGTGAATTCTCAGCCCTGTGGTGGACAGATTCTGGGGACCCCCTGGCTTGCCAGCTCAGTGTTCTCATGGATGTGTATATGTGCTGGGAAGAAGCTGGGAACAGGACAGGCACCCAGGGGTGGACGGCAGAGGAATCCCTCAAGTCTGGGTGCTTTCATGGGGCTGGACAGGACAGCCAGCGTCTGCACACAGAGGGCCTCACAGGCTGGGACAGGTGCTGAAAGCTGTGTGGAGGGCAGTGGGAAGGGGTCTGGGAAGGGGCCTGTGTAGCTGTGCTGGGGACAGCAGGGATCTGAACAGCAGGGCAGAGCCTTGCAGAGCGAGGAGATGGAGGTGCTCAGGCTTTGTGAGGCACAGTGGCAGCTCAGAGGAGGATCGGTTCAGGTCTGCCATGTTTGGCGAGTTGCACAGCCTGGTCAGCGACACAGAACTGACCTCTTTGGCCCCATAAAGATCCAGACCTCCCCTTACTGTCTCTGCAGGGACTCTCAGCTCCGAGCCCAGCAGGCAGGGCCTGTGACAATTCGGGGTGGGGTGGGAGGTCCCAGCTCACACAAAAGGTTGACAGGAGTGGGGAGGAGCCTCAAGCTCACTGAGTCCCTGTAGCCTGGCAGAAGCAGGCAGGTCAGCTTGTGTCCCTGGAGCCATGGGGATCATTTTGCCTGTTTAAAGGATGACAGGATGGACAGGAAACACTCCAAGACCCTGCGCCCTCCTCCCCACAACACCATGGGAGATGCTGAACGCAGCCGACGAGGACCCCTAAGCTGGTGGCCAGTCTTTTCCTGTGGGTCACCCCACCACCTACAGATTTTTCTGCATCTATGTCAACCTGAGCTTATCCCAGGCGGCAACTACTTAGCTTCTGTTGTGACAAGTGGGTGTGGAAGGAAAGGTGCAGAAGTCGAGTGCGCCGGCTGGGTCCTTTGAATCATGAGGCGGAGCAGCGGCTGCCCAGGCCTGCAATTCCACAGGACTGCTTGAGATTCCCCAAGTTGCCCAGGGCAGCATGTGCCATGCTGAGCGGCCTTGTGACCACACCCATGGCCGGCGTGGGCAGGCCCGGCATCCACCACAGACTTTCTGAAGAGAAAGGTGAAGAAGCAAGAGGTTCAGCGATGCTGTCAAGGGGACTAGAGCTTTGCTCACACTTGCAGTCCTATCGAGGGCTTGGTGAACTAGAACTGTCATCTCCACTCTATGGGTGGGGGAACTAGACTCAGAGAGGTTGCATGGCTTACTCAGGGTCACACAGCTAGCAAAGAGGTGGAGCCGGAATCTGGGGCTTATTAAATCTTGGTCCCCTGAACCCAGGCAGGTAAAACCTGCCCACCTTCTGCTTCCTGCTGGGTGAATACACAGAGAATTGCCGCCTGAGAGGCTAGCACCTGATAGAGACACAGATGCGACCTTCCCACAGCTACCAGAATCCCTTGCCTCTCCTTGCAGACCTATGGGTGGGCCAGGGGAGGCAGCCTGTGCACCATGATTTCTCCTCTAGGTACCCCCAGAACCAGTGGGTGAGTGGATCCTATCTAGCAGGGTCCCTGCCAGCCATGTCCCTGGCGTGGTGCCCAGAGTCCTGCCCTCTGTAGGACAGCTTCAGGCAGAGACACCATCTGCAAGTCCCTCCACCCCAGCCTTGTGCAGGGAGTGATCATTATGTGGGAGACACTGAAGCCTGCTTGGTGATGGTGCCCCTGTGGGAGGCAGGAGCCCCCATGGGAGGTAGGAGCATGGCGCAGCTGCATGCAAAGCGCTTCCCTGGGTGCTGGCTTTCTTTCCCAGAGAGGCAATGAGACATCAGGGAAGAATCTGCCCTTTGCCCCGACACCAGATATGACTTGGAAGCCAGCTGGACATTCCTCCTCCAAAAGGGGCCAGAGCCTACTGCTGAGAGTCGGGCACCCTGATCTGCCCCACCTTCCGCTCTGTGCTGCTCTTCCCTATGATGTCCCCTGTGGCAGGGCCTCTGACCTTGCCGAAGCCCTCAGCTGACCCCATGCCCACCCAGGGGCCCTGCCTATTTATAAATAGGCCCATTTCTCATCTTCTCCACCCGCCTGAAGCTCCACGCCCAGCACAGATGCAGCCAGATTCCCTTTCCAGCCAAGGGTGCAGCAGGCCAGCCATGTGGGCCTGAGTGATGAAGTCAGTTTCTCCTGCACGTAGTAGCTTTGGTTAGTAGCCTTGGTCAGTTGCATGTCAGACTCTTTCCTATGGCATTGTAACAAGTCACAGTGCCCTGTGTGACTTAAGACATGGGACTTTACTCTCCCACAGTTATGGAGGCCAGGAGTCCAAACCCAGGGTGTGAGAAGATCTTGTATCCTAAAGTTCTGCAGGGTCACCAGCTTCTGGTGTCCCTGGCCTGTGGCTGCATCCCTTTCATCACTGCCTCTTTTGTCCTCAAATATCCCTCGGCCTGCCTGCTGTGCAAGGACACTTGTCTTGTGGGCTCAGCTCAGGAGCTGAATGACATCTGCACGTACTCTTTTCCAAATAAGGTCCTCAGCCCTCCATTCTGGGAATTTGGATGTGGACACAGTTTTTAAGAGATCATGCATAATTCAGCTTCCTGCAACTTGTGAATGAAGTTTAGAGATGGCTACTGGCTGGCAAGTCACTCCAGAAAGGCCAGGAGAAAGACACAGAAGCTGAGGTGTGGTAGCCCCACTGCCCTATTGTCTGTGATGCCCTGAGACAGCTAGGTGGTGCCCTTCCTGCAGGGAGCTCTTTTGATGGTGACTAACCCAGGCTAAGCTGTGGGCTCTGGTATAAGCCGGGTGTCACCCAGCTAGGCTTAAGGGTCAGGTGTCCAGCGCTGGGCTGGATTAGTACATCCCCAACAGATCCGGCAGACCTTGCTGCTGGGATCAGCACACCACAGAGATGCATGCTCTTCATCCCTGGTTTTATAGTGGTGTGGCTGACTTGTAGCTTGGCATTCAGCCACCATGACACACACAAGGCTGGGTCAGCTGTCACTGCTCTGTCCCGTTCTTCTTTACCGAGTACTGGTAACCTGGGTGTCTTCTTAGGGTGCCTGGCCCTGGAGTTACATGACCCCTTGTTTGCTGCCTCTCAGATGTCAGAAGGGAGAGGAAGGACAGAGCCACCCTGCAGCAAATTGGTCCAGTGACAGAGCCACCTTGGGGTCTGGTGCAGTGCTGGACACACACTAGGCAGTTATGATGGCCTGGCATGTAGTGAGCACTCAGGACAGCATGGCATGTAGCACACATGCGTGATGTGCTGCCTTGATGGGGGCACCATCATCTATGCATCTGCACAACCCGCAACTGGGCTCTGTGCTCCCCCTCTCCCAAGTCTTATCTTGTCTTGATCCCTTCAATATCCTTAACAAGCCCCCCTCATACACGCACCTGATCACCCTCCTGCTTCAGCCTCCCTCAAGGTTTTCACACTGAATTTGTTTTCTTTCCCCTAAAAGCCTCAATGACTTGTGACCCTACTGGGTTGAGTGCCCTCAGGGTTTACTGCGCTCAGGTAATGGTCACCTTTCTTCCCCATGAGCTCTGAGCATTATCTCTTTCCTGTCCTTGGGCACCAGCCTTTGGGAAGTGCCCCTGCCCAGAGGTCCTGTGGTGACTCCACTTACTCTTTCTGTTTGACTGGCCATGCTGTGGGCCTTGGGGTGGCCCAGGCACTGGAACTTGTCAGTGACACAGTGCCCCAGTAGTGACTCTGGTTGTGCTTGGCCCAGGTGGAGGCTGGGGCTGGAGCATCTTGACAGAACCTCCTTTGTGACTTCACCTGCCTCACCTGTCTGGGCCTCGTCCTCTTTGGCTTGAACTCCTTGCTTTTTATCTTAATCCATGCCAAGCACCAAGGGCAGGCAGTGGTGCTGGGCTGTGTGAGTCTGAGCTTCCCCTCTGGAGTGTGAAGCTTGGCAGGGAGTCAGGCAGCATGAGTCGCTGTGATGCACTGAGAGGGCAGAGGAAGGTGCAAGGAGTCACAGCCCCTCCCAGGCTGCTCAGGGAGGAGCAGGCCTTCAGGGCTCTGCATCTTTGGGCTCCCAGAGCTCAGCAAAAATCTAAACAAAGGAGAGATGCAGAGATAGGTAGAAGGCTGGACAGGTAGATACCTGGATGGGCAGGTGGATGGGTAAATGGGTGGAGGGACCAATGGGTAGATGGGATGGATGGGTGGAGGGACAGATGGGTGGATGGGATGGATGGATGTGTGGGTGAACAGATGAATGAGTGGGTGTGCAGATGTACAGAATATACCGCTATCGCTTGTGCCCTTGCACTTTACTCACGCTCTCACTGGCTCGAGCAGCCATGCAAAGCCACATGGCCTAGGATTCCTTGGCTGTGGAGTTCAGCTGGTCTTTGGTGACCATCTGTGAGGCACCTTCCGTTGGGTGGCTTCATCAGAGACCAAGACACAGCGTAGTTACAGGCAGTGTACCAGGAGGACTTCCTGGTGTGCAGAGTGTGGGGAGGGGGCACAGCAGGAGCTCAGAGGCAGATGGGGCATGAGCTGAACTCACCTACAGCTAAGAGGAAGGGCTGGCACTTGCCTTAGTTCAGCCTAAAGCTTATGGTCTTTTTATTATTTTGTTTTATTTTATTTGTGGCACCAGGGATCAAACTCAGGACCAGGCACGTGCTAGGCAAGCACTAATTCCACTGAGCTATCTCTCCAGCCCATTTTCTGGTCTTTTTGAAATGCTTATTGAGCAGCCCTCTGGGCCTTAGTGGGGGAGGGGTTTGTCTTCTGACTCCCATCTTCTTGTGGGTCAAGGATGGCCCAGGGTATTAGCACTCTGTACTTGGGGACCATACCTGTAAAGTGCTTGGGTGAGCTGCCTAGGTGTTTGCCAAGCTCACATTTATCTCAGATAGGGCCCTCTGAGGGTAACCACTGCCACTCTCCTTGGGACCAGTCAACTTTTACATCACCCGAACCCTTCATGAGCCTTGGATACCACTATCATGTGCACAAGATATTGTATGAAGATAAATTGCTCTCCCTGTGGGGTAGATTCCCAAAGAGGGCAATTATAGGACCACACAATAACTGCTTGTCCAGTTTTTAAAGAAATGCTGAACTGTTCTCTCCAGAGCGATTGCACTGTTCTCATATCTCCACCAGCAATATATGTGGTCTTCAAAGTTTGGTTTTACACTGATGGGATCAAATCATATATCTATCCTTGATCACAAATTCAGTTTTTGTAAAATAGTGTCTTCGGATTGCCATCTGTTGTACAAGAAAGATGTTCACATATACTACTTACGCTGTTTTTTATTTTATTTTTTTTATTATTTTTTACAGTAATTAATACATTGCATAATGTTGTCCTCAGCATAGTTGTTCCGAGTACAGATGCCGACATGATCTCTTGTCTAACATCATTGATATAGATCTGTCTTTTCACTGCGCAAAGAGAAAGTAGCTGTGTACGTACTCCAATACTTCATAATAGTAGTGGATTATAGCTCATCTGGCATTATCAGAAGCTGTTCACTTGAGCCCTTTACAATCTATAAACTAACACACTTTAATATATTGATGTTGAGCACATGATTACAGCATTCATGATTCATATTCTTGATCTAAGAATCTTGACTTCTAAAATTCAAAAATGAATAGTTCAAAGTATTGACTTTAAACCATAATACACTTTGAAAAAATAAAGAAAAAAATTTAAGCCTTAAAATTTTTTTTAAAAAAAGACTGTTTGATTCTGATCATCCTGATGGGTGCAGAGCAACAGCTCCCAGCAGCAGAAATACGCATTTCCATCACAATTCCCAAAGTGTCTGATTTTCGTGTGTTTATTTGCTATCTGTAGAGTATTCTGGTAAAATACTGACCACTTGTTTTGCCCATTTTCTTATTGGGTTATTTGCCCCTCCACAACACTGAGTTTTGAGAGCTTTTGCTCTAGTGAAGTATAAGTCCTCTTCAGATGTTGCAAATAACTTTTGGTCTTTTTGTCCTGCTGGCAGGTTTTTTTTTTTTTTTTCAGAGAAATAACTTAATTTTGGTTTGGCCTGTGATGTTACTTATTCCTTTTATGTATGGTGCTTTGGGGGATCAAGTCTGAACATTCTTTGTCTACCTCTGGATCTGAGTAACTTCTTTTTATTCTGAGAATTTTGTGGTTTTGAGCTTGCCATTTCAATCTGTGATCAACTGTGTGTTAATTTTTCTAGAGAAGTAGAGGCTTAGATTCAGATCCACTGGGATGTTCTAGCTGTCCCAACATCATGTGTCATGGGGCTACACTTCCCCATCCACTTACTTTTGTGCTCTTTTCAAAAACTTTTCAGGGACTGTTATAGGCTTACTTGTATCCCTATGAAATTCCCATGCTGAAGTCCTATCCCCCAGGTCTCCGAGTGTCACTGTATTTGGTGACACAGTCTCTATGAGGCAAATAAAAAGGTGGTCTTTAGAGTGACCTTCAGTTTCCATCAGGAGGCACAAGGGTCCCAAGGCAACAGAAGCTAAGACTTCCCTTTGATTTTTTTTTTTTTTTTTTGAGCTTTTCATACCTCTGAGTCAACACTGTAAAAAGGGAGTTACATGGTGATAATGGGTGTGACTTATACAGACTACCAAGGAGAAACTGTACTACTATTCCCCTGTGGAGGTAAGGAAGAATATGTTTGAGTGTAGCAGATGCCTGAGGATATCTCCTACATTACCATACCTTGTCATTAAAGTCAATGGGAATTACAGTGAACTAACCCAACCAGGATGACAAAAAGCCCCAGAACCCTTGGGCATGAAAGTATGGATCACCATCAGGTAAAGAACTAAGAGGTGATGAGATCCTTGCTGAAAGCCAAAAACATACAGAATGAGTAGAAGGAAAACATAGTTATAATACAGTGCTAGCTTGGTGTATAAACTTTGTTTTATGATTTTGGAGATGATGGCAATGTTTGTGTTCATGTAGGGAAGACAGCTATCATTGTGTTTGTCACCCAATATGGAGTTTGTGAACTTCAGAAGTAAAATTCTGTGTAATGCTTTTGTTTGTGAAGTGAACTGTTTGCTAGCAGAAGTGTTCATGAACCAAGATATTACTATACTAGCTATGATTCTGTGACCAGTTACAGAAATGAAATGATAATTATTATGGATAGTTCTTCCCTGTTTTGTTAATAAGCTTATACACGTATGCGCATATATTGAGTAGATATCTATTTACTTTGTAAGTAATCCATAACATGGATCTACTTAAATGTGGTATTTAGGTATTGTTAACTCTATATGATAAGATTTAAAGCATAGGATGACAGGAAAAGATGGGTCATCACCTAAAAGTAGCTTCACCTTCTGTTTGTGCAAGGGAATTAGTATATTCTGTTCATATAGTTATCTCTTGCTAGGTTAACTAGGAACTTGCCACATTTGGACATAAACCATGGTTTAGGGAGATGCATCTAATTGTCAAATTAATGGAATGTGACCAGTAACCGTGATCTGTCAACTTGAGTGGAGTAAGAAACTCTGAGCGGGTTAGTAAAGCATAGTTCTGGGTGTGTCTGGGAGCATCTCCAGAGATGGTTGGCAAGCAGGCAGGAAGCTTGGGAGGAAAGACTCGCTCAGGTGTGGGTGGCACTAACCAGCAGGCTTGTACTCTGGATGGAATGGAAAAGGGAGGGAAGAAGGAAGAGCGTCTGTCTACACAGAGCCCCAGTCTGCTTTGGTGGACCTGTCTTTTGCTGCCTTCACCTTTGGGCCTCAGTCTTCAGTTCCTTCCATGTTCCAAGGCAGCCTTGCACCAGAGACCCTCAGCGAGCTTTGGGACCTTTAATGGTGGGCTGGACCTTCATCAGTGATTCCTCTGATTCTGCAATCCTCATCTTCTTGGGATGAGCTGGATCCCCTGGTTCTTTACCAGGAAGTCAGACCCCGTGGACTGTCCTGCCACGTAGGTTCCTGTTACACTCCCTGACATAATTATAGATGTATTTCCTATTGATTATATTCTTCTAGAGAATCCTAGCCAATGTGGGTCTGGAGAATTTTTGAAACTTTAAATTGTAAGTTCAATTTACTTGATGATAGGATAATTCAGATTACCCATTAGTTGAATTTTATGGTTCTATTTCTGAGAACTTGATCCACTTCTACATTGTTATTGAATTCCTGATTAAAAAGTTATGTTTGGCCTTGATCATAAAATAATGATTCATCAATACCTCTAATCTTTGTAGTGGAACCTGTTTTTGTCCTCATAATCAGATTTTTTCTTTTTTCTTTTTAAAGAAGAACTCTGTCAGTTCTACTAAAGTTTATTCATTTTGCTGATTTTTATATGCTTGGTTTCATCTATTTCCTTTATTATTATTATTTTTTATTTTATCAATGTCTGTTCTGTTTCCATCACTTCATTCCTTCAAGCTTGTTTTGGTTCTATTTTGTTTTTCATCTTCAGCCTCCTGAGCTTGGAACTTAGATTATTGGCTTGAGGATTTTCCATTTTTTATTTTCTAATGAGAGTACATTTAGTGTCACAGACTTCCCTTGGATATAAGATCTAAAGTCGATTTTCTTTTTAGTATCACTTTAAAATTGTTGGGCCACTTTCTCCCAGACTCATAGTTTCAGATGAGATATTGACTGTAATTCAGGTATTTCTCCACATGTCAAATGTCACCTTTTTTTTTTTTTTTCAAGTCATTATCATTTAATTCCAGTCACAAACTTGAGATGCACACCTAACATATAGCCTTGTTATATATATATTTTTTACATTTTACTTTACATTAAAGTGTAAAAATGAAAACAAAAGAAAAATAAATAGCAAGAACAAAGATAGGAACATTAATATAAAACAATGCATATGGTACATAGTATCAAAATAAAAATAGCAAATTAACGATAGCTGTCGCATCACATTTTTATCATCAAGTCTTTTCTTTTTATCTTGTAAACCAATCATTTAAGAGAGAGTATAACAGTAACCAAAGTTACATTAGAAGCAGCACAAATCTAAAAGACAAGAATGACAGGTATTCCAAGCATAACTTTAGTGTTACCCATTGCTATCCTCAGTGTGAAAATATTTTGGTGGTTCTTAGGCATCTGGCGCGTATAGCGCATGATGTTGCTCCTGCATGTTTCCCATCTTTTCTGTTTACCGTCACTTTGTTGTATAATGCTTAAGTCTTTGGTTTCCATTCAGCTATATGTCTTTCCATTTTTGTTTTTTCTTTTGATTTCTTACACTAAGGAGACTATATGATATTTACATATGTAGGTCTGGTTTATTTCACTTATTAGTGTATGTTTAAGATACATCCACTTATATATGAAGTCTTCTGGTTTATCATTCTTTATAGCTGAATAATATTCCATTGTATAAAAATATCGTATCTTTTGCAACCATTCTTCAGATGATGGGCATTTTGGTTGTTTCCAAGATTTGACTATGACAAATTGTGCTGCTACGAACATAGGTGCACAGATATCACTATGATATGAAGTTTTCAGTTCTTCTGGGAAAATTCCCAGTAGGGGTATAGCTGGAGTAAATGGGATTTCCTGTTCTAGTTTTTTAAGGAGTCTCCATACTGCTTTCCATAATGGTTGCACCAATCTGCGTTCCCACCAGCAGTGGAGAAGGGTTCCTTTTTTCCCCACAGTCTCTCCAGCATTTGCTGTTAATTGATTTCTTTATGGCACCCATTCTTTCTGGGGTGAGATGGTATCTAAGTGTTGTTTTGATTTGCATTTCATGAATGGCTAGTGATGTGGAACATTTCTTTTTGTATTTATAGGCTTGTTGAATTTCTTTCTGTGAGAAGTGTGTGTTCATCTCAGATGACCATTTCTGGACTGTATCTTTGAATTTTGGGACCTTAAAGGTTTTTAGTTCTTTATAAATTCTAGGTAGAAGACCTTTGTCTAAATACTTATTAGTTAAGATCTTTTTGAAATTTGTGGATTGTCTTTTCACTCTGTTGGTAATTTCTTTTGATGTGCAAAAACTTCTCAGTGGGAGGAGGTCCCAGTTGTTGATTCTTTCAAGTGTTACACATGCATTTTGATTTTTGTCCATGAATTGTCTACCCCAATGTCTTCAAGATTTCCTCTGACTTTCTTCTTTAGGAGATTTAGTGTTTCCTTTTAATATTTAGATATTTAATCCATTTTGACTTTAGTTTAGTGCATGGTGATAGACGTGGGTCAAGTTTTAGTTTTTGGCATGGAGAAAGCCAGTTTTTCTAGCACCATTTGTTAAAGAAGCTATCTTTCTTCCAGTAAAAGTGTTTGACCCCTTTGTCAAAAAATAAGGTGGCTGAATGTGTTTGTATTTGCTTCTGCATCTTCTAACCTATTTCATTGATCCTCAGGTCTGTTCTTTTTGCCAATACCATGCTGATTTTATTGCTGTAGCTTTGCAGTGTAACTTTAGGTCAGGAACTGTAATGCCTCCTGCCTTATCTTTGTGGCCCAGGATTATCTTTGTAATTCTAGGTCTTTTCTGGTTCCAAATAAATTTTAGGAATGATTTCTCCAGGTCTGTGAGGTATGTTGATGGTATTTTGATAGGGATTGCATTAAATCTGTATAACAATTTAGGGAGTATGGCCATCTTCACAGTGTTGGTTCTTCCTATCCAGGAGCTAGGAATATCTTTTCATTTTCTCAAGTCCTCTAGGATCTTTTTTTTCCAGAGTATTGTAGTTTTCACTGAATAGAACTTTTACTTCTTTAGTTAGGTTGATTCCTAAGTATTTCATCTTCTTCAATGCTATTGTAAAAGGTATTGTTTCTCTATTTTCTCTCTCAGTGTGTTTGTTATCCGTGTAGAGGAATGCCATTGACTTTTGTGTGTTAACTTTGTACCCTGCTATGTTACTGAATTTGCATATTAATTATTAATTCTAGTAGCTTTTTGATGGAGTTTTTGGGTCTTCCAAGTAGATTATCATGTCATCTGCAAATAATGATAGTTTAACTTCTTCTTTACCTATTCTTTTTTTTTTTTTTTTTTTTTTTTTTTTTTTTTTTTTTTTTTTTTTTTTTTTTTTTTTTTTTTTTTTTTTTTTTTTTTTTTT
>PVJA010003508.1:0-94425 GCA_004027025.1 Myocastor coypus | reverse complement strand
AAAAAAAAAAAAAAAAAAAAAAAAAAAAAAAAAATTTAATGGGTTTTTTGGTCTTGTTTTAAAGAGTAAAAATAGCAGAAGAAAGTAGAAAAAACAGCGTGACCTGGGCCCCAGTGATGCTGGTTGGCAGCATACCCTGTGGGAATGGCATGCTGCACACAGCCCAGACTAGCCAAAAGCTCCTGCACCCACAGTGTTACACACATGACATATGTGCTTTTTGTGCTGCATATAGACTTGTGGCTGAGTGGGGCATACTAATTTTTAAAGATTCCACCTTTAGGACTGATGCCAGTAGATTCAAATATAAATAATTTCTTTTTTGTGGTGGCTTTGTTTTACTAAAAGAAGATGTAGAACCTTTTTATGGGGAAGTCTTTTTCCCTTTTTAGTGTGTAACTGTAGACTCAGAAACTGAATCCTTTGTATGTTGTCTAGTTTGGCCAGGGGATGAGACATCAGCAATTCCTGTACAGGAAGCCACTACAGACATGAGCCTGTGCTTTCAAGGGCTCCTAGGGTCACAGATGACCATTGGTCAGTGGCCTTGACCTCTGTTACTGGACTGAGCTGGACACACCTGGGGTCCACTCTGCCTGCTTTGAAGCAGACTTAGGCACTGGTGAGTTGTTCCTGGAAAGCTCTTCTCCAGGGCACTACTGTAAAGTAATACAGTGGTGCCTGGGTGCTGGCTAACTATTTCTGGGAGGTGTGACAACTAGCAAAAGTGACAAGCACCAGACAAATCATTTTATGGGTACTGGGGCTAAGGCACTTGACTTTTTTTTTTTTTCTTCTTCTTCTTCTTCTTGTGAGTTATTTTTTAAAGTGAACTTACTATGATGGCATTAACTAATTTTTTTTTTTTTTTTTTTTGAGGCAGGGTCTCGCTATGCAGTTCAGGCTAGCCTTGAGCTCACTTTTGTAACCCAGGCTGGTCTCGAACTCGCACTGATCCTCCTGCCTCACCCTCCCGAGTGCTGGGATTACAGGTGTGCGCCACCACGCCCGGCTTCAAACTAATATAATTTAGTATTAATACATAGAAAAGTTTCCCATAAACAGATAATAAATGTTTGAGGCTGATACAAATATTTAAGGTAACTTAAATATGACACAATACATGCATCACATTCCAGTCCATTAATATGTATAAATTTAATGGGTTTTTTGGTCTTGTTTTAAAGAGTAAAAATAGCAGAAGAAAGTAGAAAAAACAGTAGCAAGTAAGACTACATATAGTACAGAATTTCAAAACAAGAAAAATTTAACAATGGTTGCATTACTATTTTCATCATCAAATCAGTGTAGATCAACAGAGATAGGTATGTAAGACTGATTAAACGTTAACACTTTCAGTAAACATTAATATTTTTTCTTCTCTTCCAAATGAATTTTGTATTTAAGTCACTTATAAAAAAAAATTATAGGGGTTGAGGATGCAGAAAACACAAGATCCTGAGATTGATTCCTGGTACCGCCCAAAATTTATCTATTTATCTATCTGTCTATCTGTCTATCTATCTATCTATCTATCTATCTATCTATCTATCTATCTATCTATCTATTCTTTTGAGTCCTTACACTAGGGAGACTATACGATATTTGCATGTGTAGGTCTGGTTTATTTCAATTAATGAGTATACTTCAAGATACATCCATTTATACATGAAGTCTTCTACTTTATCATTCCTTATAGCTGAGTAATATTCCATTTTATGAAAATACCACATCTTTTTCAACCACTCTTCAAATGATGGGCATTTTGGTTATTTCCAGGATTTGGCTAGCACAAATTGTGCTGCTATGAACATAGATGCACAGATACCACTATATGATGTTTTCAGTTCTTTTGGAAAAATTCCCAGTAGGGGGATAGCTGGATTGAATGGGAAAGGCAATTGACCTTGACACTTGTCAGCTTTAGTTTGTAGTACCAAACAAAAGAAAAGTACTGGGACAGAATTTCTCCATAAAAATGCAAATCCAAGGAAGTTTAAGACCCACATTCATCAAGTTTCAAAGCAGCCCTGAGGTATGACTGTATATTAAAATTTCTCTGAGACTGGGCCCCTTGACCAGCATATGTACTCCTTCTTCCCATCCTACACTCACAGGAAGCTTCTGTGCCAAGCTAGGGGCAAGCAGCTGCTACTTACTTGCCCTGGACTGGCCCCTTGCTGTGCAGGCAGTTCCCATCATGCAGGCTGTTCTGAGCAAGGTGGTCTACTTAAAATTTTTAAATCATCTATTTTAAAGTATTTAATGGTCTACTTTAAAGTTTTTTATTTGGTGGAATCCAGCATCCTATGTTCTACCTAAGAGAGTTTTATTTTCTCTTATTCTAGTAGTTTTAGAGTACGTAGCTGGTCTATCCATGTAGTTGTGGTAACTAGTGGTTCAGACTAAATGTACTCAGATAGTGCCTAGAAAGCAGAGATCAGAGTTTTGAGAAAAGCAACCAGAAATTAACTTTATGTCTTTTCCCCCTGCTTAACATTAGGGCAACAGGTGGTCCTTCAGGTCGGAGTGGACATAGGATGGTGGCCTGGAAGAGACAGTTAATCCTTTTTGGTGGATTCCACGAGAGTGCAAGGTTGGTACTAACAGCAGGCACACCCTTCTTTCTAGGAGCTCTGTGGAGGACTTCACGGAAAACTCTGTAGATACTCATAAATGCTGCCACCCTCTGCCAGGAGTGAGAATAGTCCAGCTCCTTCCTCTTGAATTTACAGGTTATAAATTAAATCAAGTTTTACAGTGGCTTTTAACTTGAGACTGTCTTGAAACCAGAACTTTTTTCAAAGCCTTGTTACCTTGTTAAAAATTTTTTAGGAAGTATTTCTCATGTAAAGAAAATTGGCAATACTGCTTGCTACACACATTGATGCCACTGAGTTAA
Organism: Myocastor coypus; assembly: GCA_004027025.1. Lineage (NCBI taxonomy): Eukaryota > Metazoa > Chordata > Mammalia > Rodentia > Myocastoridae > Myocastor > Myocastor coypus. The sequence continues at coordinate 91,523 of PVJA010003508.1, read as the reverse complement.
ATTAATTTGACTTAGTACCAGCTGTCTCAGTTGTCCTTAAAGCAGTTGCTACTTCTCTGACTTGAAGGATAGAATTTCTTTACTAGAAATCAGTAGTTTAAAACCTGAGGAAGTGCCGGGCGTGGTGGCGCACGCCTGTAATCCCAGCACTCGGGAGGCTGAGGCAGGAGGATCGGTGTGAGTTCGAGACCAGCCTGGGCTACAAAAGTGAGCTCAAGGCCAGCCTGAACTGCATAGTGAGGCCCTGTCTCAAGAAGACAAAAAATAAATAAAATAAAATAAAATACAATACAATACAATACAATAACATAAAATAAATAATAAAAAAATAACAAAACAAAAACTGAGGAAGCAGTGGAAGGTAGCAAAGCTTCTAGAATCTGGGATCGACTCCATCCACAGTCTTTCCTAGCTGTCCCCAGGAGGAACATGTGGTCTGAGTGTCCACCATAACTCGAGTTGCACCCCAGCTCTTCATAGGGCAGCAGCAGCTCTGGCACAGCCTGGCTGCCACCCTGCTTCTCAGTGCCAACTGTGCTTGGTGAAGGTACAGCATTCAGAGGCCAGCTCTGGCCAACAGCCGTTTCCTCATGTGTTTCCCATCCTGGCTTGAGTTCTTCATACAGGAAAGAGTGGCTGCTTCTGACCAGTGTAGAATCCTTTGTCTTCCTGCACAGCTGGAGACTAGTGTCTTACTCTGTGACAGTCAGCTAGCTGGGAGAGCAGATCTCCCCATTCCTGTCCCAAGTCCTCATTGCATGCTGAACCCTTTGGCACCTATGTCCCACGGCACTGAGCACAGTGGGGCTGCAAGGCCCTTGGGCTGCCTCAGGCAGGGCCTCCTTGCCTCGCCAAGGTTGGGGATGCAGAGGAGCTGCTTCTGCCCTTCAGTCTACAGGCTGCTCTGCCCTTTGCATGTTCGTCCTGTGCTTTCCACAGGTCTCACCACAGTTCTTCCCAGGCTGTAAATGCCTCCCCATGGTTCACTTGGATTGCAGTTACTCACAGAGCAATCTAATGTAATTCTGCGGGAGAGCGTGATCTTGCCAGGAAGGCAGGGAAATACAGGATGATATTTAGACTGAATTGCTATGTTTCTGTGGGCTGGCACTCTTTTCTGGTTTTTAAATGCAACTCACAGGTTTGCAGCTTTTCACATGAGTTTAAACCAGTCACAGTGACAATGACACTCGCTCTTAGACCAGTTCTCCCATCAGGTCTGCCTTATAGCACTATCATAGCTGATGGCTTGTGCTGTTCCTTTCCAACCAGGGACTATGTCTACTACTGTGATGTGTATGCCTTCAGCCTGGACACATTCACATGGAGCAAGCTGTCCCCAGCAGGAACTGGGCCCACACCCAGGTCAGGCTGTCAGATGTCTGTCACTCCCCAGGGCAGCATTGTCATCTACGGAGGCTACTCCAAGCAGGTGAGACCTTGTGTGTAGGGAAAGAGGCAGTGAGGGCACTTGTCTGCTGCTTCTCAGCTTCACCAGGAGTGGGTGCTTCAAAGTGAGATCACATGTACGTTTAATACAAATAAGTCTTAGTGAATTATAAATGGACAAAAGTAGTGTTAATTTTTCTTCACTAAGATAATTTTTAAGCCTTAGTAAGGTTTAATCCATGCCCCCCATAGTACTGCAGTGTGACCCATCCAGTACTTTGAGGTCTTTCTTCCAAGGCTGTGGACCCTACTAGCATGCACTGTTCCATTGCAAACTGCGCCAAGGCTTAGCTCTCCTAACTCCTGGTGGCGGTCGGTCTTGTTTTTACATCTGCACAGTACATAGGAGCCTATCTCACTGACAGGCAGACTCAAGTTCCTCTTGTCTGGCCCACATCAGCACTCTGCCGGCAGGACACAGTGGACCAAAGACATGACCAGCATCTCCTTTAGAGTTTTTAAAGTCATGTGTTTTGAAACTTCTCAAACAGATAGCCCCCTTGAAGGAATTGCGCTTCCCTGCCCACCCAACCCTGCTGTCCTGTTTCACTGTTACTTGATCATGTGTCTGTGTACACATCTGTGCTCCATCCTGCCAGTTAGCCATGGTGTAGTTCAAAGATGAGTATAGAGGTCAGCCCCTGACTGCTCACATGTCATCAGTAAGGTCTCCCATTAGCTTGTAACGTGAAGTTCCCATGAGAAGTATGTAACCTTTGTGTATGCACTGCTGCCCGTACACTTGGATGCATAGTGTGCCCTGCTGCCCATACACTTGCATGTGTAGTGTGGCCATCTTCATCCTACTGGCCTTGCCTGTGTAGTTCCTGTCTATGCCTGAGACAAGCTCTGCTCTGACCCCTCCCATCCCATCACAGAACTTTGAGTTCATGGCTTCCTAATGTTTCGTTCCATCTATGACTTAATTTTGGTTTTTGAGACAGGGTCTCACTATATAGTTCAGGCTGGCCTTGAACTCACTGTGTAGCCCACGCTGGTCTCGAACTCACAGTGATCCTCCTGCCTCAGTCTCTCAAGTGCTGGGATTACAGGTCTGCACCACTATGCCATGCTCTTTCACCTGTGTCTGCACTGCCAGGAGTATGGCTGTACAGTTCTCTAGACTGCATGGTGGCAAGTATGGTAAAGGAGCTGCCAGGCCCTCAGTGGGGCAGTGTGTGTAGACATCCAAACACCTACCCCAGACATGGACGTGTCCCAGTGCTACCTGGAGTTCACTTTTGATGGTGCTAGACTTTTTCTTTTTAGCTATTCCAGTGCATGTGTGGTTCTCTCAGGAGTTTGAAATCACATTTCTCTGATGACAGCTGAGATTGCATGCTTCTCATGAGCTTATTGGTCCCTTGTGGGTCTTCCCTGAAGTTTGTGTCCGTGTCGCCTGCTGTCTGACCAGGCATGCAGAAGTGTCTTGCCTCCAGTCTCCATCCTTCCCCTATGCCCATCCTGACTGCACCTGCTTCTGCAGAAGCTTTGTTTGCATAGAATCTGATAGTATTTTTCTCTCTGTGCACTACCGAGGGCTCCCACTTGCATTTTCCCCAATTGCAATATGGTGTCAGCTGTTACATTGTTGCCGCTCTGTTTGCTTCCCACTGGCTGCATTAGGACCCATGTAGACAGTGCTGTGGCTGGAGGAAAAGACCAATTCTGTGTACCCTTTTACTGTTGGAATCGTGCCACTCTTCTGTGCATAATGTTGTGAAGTTAGGCTGTGGTCTAGCTTTGGTGCTCTTTCAAACTTGCTGTGGCTGTTCTAGTTTCTGTACATTTACAAATAAACTTTAACATCAGCTGGTACATTTCTATTTAAAAAAAGAAGCAGCAGCTGTGCTTGGTGGTGCACCTCAGTAATCCTTGCCCCCCCCCCCCTTTGTTTTTGTTGGTTGTACCAGAGATTGAACTCAGGACCTTGTGTTTGCCAGACAAGCACTTACTCCACTGAACTATCTCCCCAGTCCCAATCCTAGCCCTTGGGAGGCAGAGGGATCACCATGAGTCTTAAGGCCAGTCCGGGCTACATAAAGAGACCTTGTTTTAGAAATGAAAATAAAAGATTAAAAAAAAAAAAAAAAAGAGCCTCCCTCCCTGTCCTCTGCTGTCAACTAGAATGGCTGAGGCTGGCCTTGGCACCTGAAGAGAAATTTCAAGGTTCTTTTGAGTCCTCTAGTCCCTTAATCCTAGTGAGCACTCTGCTCCCTGGATGAGAGTTTGACATTCTTAAAAAGTCATATGGATTTGTTTACTTTCTAGTTCAGTCAAATCTATCTTTGAAGACTTACATAACTGCACGAATTTAAAGCTACTCCGACCTGCATCGCTAGTACTTTGTGGCCCAGGTATCCCAAAGTGAAAGAATAGCAAAGGCAGGTTTTTGGTTTCCCTCAAAGACAAAGCTTGACTTTGTACGGCACCCCTGAAACTTGAGAAAAGAGAATGGGCTCTGCGTGGAATGGAGGAGTCTGAAGGCTGTCAGGGCCCTGTGGGCAGGTCAGCCCTCCTCCCAGCAGGGGCAGCTGCAGCCCTGGTCCTGGAGGCCTTCAGGGGCAGTGTGCAAATGTTGGTGTCCAGTCACTTTTCTCTCCTTGCTGAGATGGAACGCCCAATACCCGAAATTAAGGGAGGAGAGGTTTCTTTAGCTTACAGTTTGTGGAGGTCTTCGTCATGCTCAGCTGGCTCCAAGGCAAGTGGCTTGACACGGGGGCAACACTTCAAGGTGACAGAAGACAGCAAAAGCAACAGTAGCAAAAGGGGGAAAGCAAGGCTCTTTTCTCCCTTAAGCAGGCTACCCCAACTCCACCAGGGGAGGGGGCAGGTGCTCTCTTGGGGCCAGGATGAGGATGTTTACAAAGAGGGGATCCTGGCTCTCTGTTGAATCCCTTAAACTTCTAAATTTTTTTTTGCCGGGCATGGTGGCTCATGCCTGTAATCCCAGCACTCGGGAGGCTGAGGCAGGAGGATTGGTGCGAGTTCGAGACCAGCCTGGGCTACAAAAGTGAGCTCAAGACCAGCCTCAACTGCATAGCGAGACTCTGTCTCAAAAAGGAAAAAAAATAAAATAAAATAAACTTCTAAATTTTTCAAGTTGACGCAGTATATCAACCATTCCAGTCGGCCAGGTGCACCCCTGTTTTGCCAGCATGGGAGGAAGCTAAAGCAGAAGGGCTGCAAATTCTGGCGCAGTGCGGGCAACTTAGACCCTGTCTGAAAATTGAGACAGAGGCCCCAGGTTCAGGCTCCAGTGCTCTTTTAGAAGAAGGCACAACAGAGAGAGTTGACTGGATAGCAACTGTTGCTGTCAGCAGGACACGGGACAGTTAAGGTAGGCAGGTACGAGCACACAGGACACTACCAAAGCCTAGCTGTCACTTGAGTAAAGATGTTGCTGAATCCTTCACTAGAGAAGCCTTGGGCTGTAAATTCATTTCTCTTTCATGCTGAGCCCTTGTGTTTAGAAAAGAGGGTGTGGAAGTCATGATAACTTCCCCTCTGCTCACCCCCTACAAAAAGAGACTCAGGGTGCAGCTCAGGTGGGGTGCTTGCCTGATGCCATCCCCAGTACTGCAAAGGAAAGAAGAAAGCAGACGTTTTGATCTTAGTGACCAAGTAGTATATGCAGAAATGGCATAAATGCCATAGATGGATGGCACAGATATTTCCAGAAGGCAAACTGAAGCAATGCACACCCCATTTCCCTTCCCTGGCGTTCTGGTCTCATGTATAATGGAGCTTGAACCTCCTTTGCTGTGTGTGCTTGGACCCAGGCAGACATACAAAGTAGCCATGAATAGTCAGAGGGCCAGGGATGTAGGTCAGTGGCATAGCGCCTGCCTGGCACGTACAATGTCCTTAGTGTGATTTCCAGTACCAAAAAACAAATAAACAAAAAAGAAACAAATATTTGGATTGGTTGTTCACTTTTTCAAAAGCAAAATAGTTTTCCTACTTCCAGTGGCCTTCCACAGTATTAATAGTATCTTCCATAATACTCAGAGCATCACTCATCAGCACCCAGGCCATTATCACACCACAGTCCAGTGTGTATAGTCAGGGCCCGTCTGGACAGCGGGAGCCTCAAGTGTCCTCTAGCTCTACAAGTACAGACGTACTCTCAGGCAGCTTGACAGGTATAAGAGGTGCAGGAATGGGCAGATGGTGCACCCGGTGGCCAGAGCTAGGTGGCAAGAGCAGCAAAGTGCTGGCCCCAGTATAGAATATGCTCTTAGCTGTTGTGAGCAGAGCTGTGCTGTGCATGGCTAAGAAAGGGGAGGTGATCTGCCCTGAGCAGAAGGTCCACGCACACTCCTAAACCCTGGAAGGGCAGGTGGTGTCCTGGAGAGCACAGGATGGAAAGAGGACAGAGTGCGACTTCCCAGGGAAAGAACTGACCAGCAATGCAGTGAGGTATCCAAGCCATCAGCAGGGATGGTTGCAGTGACAGTGAGAAGGGTCAGGAATCCCACAGCCTCCATGCTGTCTCACTGGGAGGGAAGCGGCAGGCAGACCAGGTAAGGACACCTGAGCAATGCACTGGGCACAGTCACCAGTGACAGGAGTCGAAGCAGCTCTCCTGGGGCAGAAAGGGATGTAAAAGATGCAAAGGGAGAGCAGTTAACAGCTGTTGGTCAGTGCTGTTTCATCAGGTATGGCACTAAGCAAGCCCACAGGAAATGGAGCAACAGGGCTGGGTGTGGGCTGCATGCAGTCATACCCTCTCCCCACTCCCAGGGTACCCTTAGGACAGGAATTTAGTACAGAAAAAGGCAGGGAAGAATGTACTGAGGCTCTCTTACTAGGTAGACATCTTGTTGAGCAGCTGACCAGCACTGGATGTTTAGGCAGAGGTGGAGTCCACCACAGTTGTCGGCGCATAGTGCCTGGCTGAGTGGGGTGCCAGGCCAGGAGGCACAAGACTGAGGGTTTGGACAGGGCTGCACACATCATTAGAGTTGGCACTGTATCTGGAAGGTGGTGGTGTTGCCATACACAGTGCCACCTGTGGGTTCTGCCCACGTCATGCCAGCTGGCCACAGAAGCCTCGGGGTGCTATCCCATTGCTCCTGTGCTTGGACTGCGAGATGGGTTTCCATAGTCACATGTCTGTTGGAAGGGCCCAAGGCACACTTTACACTGAGCCCATCTATCCTCCCTTGCTGTCATCAGTACCACAAGGTGATTCTCACCAATCCTTTTCCTTTTATAGAGAGTCAAGAAAGACGTGGACAGAGGCATCCAGCACTCTGATATGTTTCTACTGAAGCACGAGGAAGGGGGAGAAGGTACTGCCAGTTGCGAGGACTGGCCACCTGGCTGTGGGTAGAGGGCAACAGGGAAGTCCCTGCTCCCTCCTATGGATATGAGGCTGGCAGGGAACCCTGCATGTGCCTAGGGCTGGTGTGCTGCCACAGTGCCTTGTCTGTGAGCATGCCCTTAGCACACCTTTGTACTCTACAGCCCAAGTTCCTTTGCACATTTACATTTCATGGTGATGTAGCTCATGCCCCTGGTTGAGGTCATCAGAGAACCACTTTAGGATAGGGCAGCTGTGCACAGTCTCAGGCCTCACACATGTGCAAGGAAACAAGGGCTGCAAGTAGGCTAGGGAGAGAAGGGAAAGAGGGGGCTGCAGCTTTGAGATCATTTTTTGGACCTTTGAAAGTACTGTTTGTTTGTTTAAGTGGTACTAGAAGTTAAATTTAGGGCCTTCACACAACCTACATCCCCTGTCCCCTTTCTGTTTCTAATTTTGAATAAGTTGCCCAGTCTGGACTTGAATTTGTGAACCTCCTGCCTCAGCCTCTCAAGAGTTCTGGGGTTACAGGTGTGAACTACTATGCCTGGTAAAATTGTTTCTTTGTTCTGTAAGTGGCGGGAAGATTTTCCCCTGTACTTCACACCAGGCCATGTAAATCAGAAGGAACAGAGAGTAGGTCTTGGAGCAGTAGAGCCACTACAAGCCATGAGGGTCTAGGTCTTGACTGGACTGACATGGACCTGGGAGGGCAGACATGACTTTGTACAAGGCTGCAAGGACTGTGAGGACTTTGTACAAGGCTACGCCAGCTCCACCCCTGCCCTTGCCCCTGTGCCTGCCCCTGCCCTTGTGGTTCATGCGCAAATCTTTCTTGACCTGAGTCCTTGTATAGTTGCAGCCTCCTGTGGTCTCTTCCAAGCTGCCTTGTCCTGCCTTGCCTTGGCCCGGGCAAGGAATGGGCTGGTCATCATCCCTAGGGGAGGGTAGTGGAGGGAGCAAAAGGAGGCACTTATGTTCTTGCCTATGGTCTATGAGGCACCAGGCAATTCAGTATGTCTCCATCTGGCTCTCTTGTCCCCTTCACTTCTCTTACCCTGTCTCCTTATTTTTCAGGCAAATGGGTATGGACCCGGATTAGCCCTTCAGGGGCCAAGCCATCACCGAGGTCTGGCTTTTCAGTGGCTGTGGCCCCCAGTCATCAGACACTGCTCTTTGGAGGTGTCTGTGACAAGGAAGAGGAAGAGAGCCTGGAGGGGGTGTTCTTCAACGACCTGTACTTCTACGATGCCACTAGGAACCGCTGGTTTGAAGGACAGCTGAAGGTAGGCGGGTGCACCACCATGTCATTTTCCACCCAGAGCACAGCTTGGGTCCATTCTCCACATGGCCTCACATGTCCCCATTTCCTTCTCACCAGTGAAGTATCTGGGCCTTTGCTGCCCACATATGCTCTGGGAAGGGGTATTCCTGCTTCTGCCTATTACTCGAGTGACAGCTTAGGGCCCTCGGTCTGGAACCCCTCAGCCCATCCTGGTATCAGCCAGTGATGCTTGCTAGGTTTGAGCCATCTATTGAACAAGACTATGTTGTGGCTGTCAGAAGTGTCTCTGGCCTACTCTTGTCCCTGATTTCCCATCAGGCAGCTGCTACCCAGGACCTGCCCAGCACAGGCAAAACAATGTGTGACAGTTCTAGGAGCAGACCCCCATCAGCTAGCTCTGGAGACACCTTTCTTGAAGGCCTGCTGCGGCTCCCAGGGCGTGTACAGGGTGTCTGTTGGGAGGACCAGAGTGGCAGGGGCCATGTGGCATCTCCTCTGTGGCTCTCCAGAGCACTAGGCCACATGAAGGACTAGTAGTAGTGCTATTCCCAAACTGTTTGCCACCTCACATGGGGAGGGCACCCCAAGAGCTTGCTTGCTTTGTTGATGTGTCCCAGGCATGAAATAGATCTTGTATGTAGAGTGCAGAATAGACCTGGTGGTAGTGGCGGTTGGGATCTTTCAGTGTAAATGGCAAATGTTCTCTTGTGAGAACGTTGTTCTGTGTGAAAACAACAAGCGACAGAAGGGTCCAGAGTTAGCTACGCTGTGGTTGGGAAGACAGAGGAGATAGATGCACAGTGGCCTGACAAGGCCTGGTGGGAGAGCAGGGTCACATGGAGGGTCAAGGGCCCATACCAGGCGCTATGGTGGGTCAGCTGCTCTGAAGAACCATGTGACCCACTGTCCTTGGCAGTGGGAGGGTCAGGAGTCTGTGACTTTCTACAGCCTTTGGAAATACTTGGATTCCTAAGAACTGAGCAACCAGCATGCAGCCTAGCATTCACTGGGCCTTGGCTGTGTGTCGTCCCTGCATGAAGATGCAGGACTCCCCAACCTTGCTCTGAGGAGGCCAGGCTGCAGGAACACCCGCTTCTATCCCCACAGGCCCCTGGTTGCCATCCAGGACAGTGCCGGCCCCTGCCTTGCTCTTCAGCATGGGTTCTGCACTCTTGATCTTTTCACAGGGCCCCAAGTCAGAAAAGAAGAAACGGAGGCGGGGCAAAGTGGAGGAGCATGTGGGTGCCAACAGGCAGGAGCTTGAGCCCTCCAACACCCCAGGGCCCCTGGAGGTGGTCACAGAGGTGGTGGCTGAGGATGGCACTGTGGTTACCATTAAACAAGTGCTCAGGACCCCAGGCCTGGTGGGGCATCCTCCATCTGAGGACGAGGACAGTACTGTGGAGCCCAGCAGTCCCAGGGTCGAACCATGTCCGCGTTCCAGTGCCATGCTGGCTGTCAAGCACGGGCTGCTCTTCGTCTATGGGGGGATGTTTGAAGCTGGTGACCGCCAGGTGACTCTCAACGACCTGTACTGCCTTGACCTTCACAGGATGGAGGAGTGGAAGGCCTTGGTGGAGATGGACCCCAGTAAGCCCATGGGGTATACATGTGTCTGTGTTTGTGCGCATGTGCTGTCTTTGTCACCCAAATCACTCCTCAGTTGTGCCGAGGAGCCTTGCAGGGATTTGTCCTCACCTCCAGGCCACTTTCCTAAGACCAGGACCTGGGAAGGGTCCTGTGATGGCCCAGGATACAGCCCCTAGGTAGGACCTGTTGCATGTGTGTTGTGCCTACTGAGCGCAAACTAGCATGGCTCACCCCTCCTCCTCAGTATTTAGTGTTGAGCCTGTGGCAGCCGGGCTTCTTTCTTTTTAACGAACTAATTAATTATTTAGTTTGTTTGAGACTGTATTCCAGGGTGGCCTCAAACTCAAGGTGATCTTCCTGTCTCAGCCTCTCAAGTGCTGGGATGACAGGCTTGTGCCACCACACCCAGTTCCTTCTTTCTCACCCAAGCTCTGCCCCTGCTCTTTGAGCTCTCAGTTCCCAAGTTTACCCCCTACTAGTGATGGACCCAAGCTGTTACTGATTTTTTATAGACTGAAAGGACAACACATATGGTTATGAAAAGGCTTGAAGCCTGTGTGTCTTCAGAACACCACAGCTGAGGACTAAGACTGAAGCAGGCTTAGAAATAAGAAGGGGCCTCCACTGTTCTGCCTGTGTCTGTGGGGAGTGTGGCTCGTGCTCCTGCCTGCCCAGTTCTCCCCTATCTCAGCTCTGGTTCTCAACCCAGTCTAGTTTTCTTTCCTTTCCCAGGTGTGGGACAGTGAAGTTAGGGATCATGTCCCAGTGTCTGCATGGGAAGGCAGGATCTTCTGTCTGTGGGTTCCTGTCCCCCAGGCTACCGTGATAATTTCCTGTTCATTTTACCCTTGAAGAGTCCCAGGAGTGGCTGGAGGAGACTGACTCAGATGAGGACAGCAGCTCAGTCGAGGGTGCAGAAGGGGGAGGAGATGAGGACCAGGACAAGGACAGTGAAGAGGAGAGTGATGAAGAGCAAGGTGAGCTTTACACTGCAGCTTGACTTTGTGTTGAGCGTTGACTTCTAGGTGGATAGCAGTTGCTGGTGTCATTTGTGTGGCTCGCTCTTGATGGCAGCGGTACATGGCCTCTCCAGGGTCCTGTGAGTTGTGGTCTTCTCTGTGTTGCCCTCTGTGCTGAGTGTCTCTCTTTCATTGCCCTTTTCTGGATGAGAAGAGCCACAGCACCCAGAGGTGGCACGTGAGGAGCAATACATGGACTACCTGGCCAGGACGGAGCAGCACTGGCTGAAGCTTGCTCGTGACAACTTGGGGCCCAATACCAAAGAGAAGAAAGTGCTGAAGGTGGCCCAGGCCATGGCAAAGACTTTCTTTAATGACTCAGCTCAGGGCACTGCCAAGGCCAGCAGTGAGATCGAAGGTCCATGATTGAAGGACCACCCTTGGTGCTGGTGAGTGTGAGCAAGGGCCTACAGGGGTTACCTTCCTAGCCTGCCAAGGACACTGCCCTGCTCCTGAGGCTCTACCCTCAATCAAAGAGCATCGCCAGCCATCTATGTTGCTGGAGGCTTTAGTGTGAGACTGTTTGGAGGGATCCAGAGGAAGGCTGTTTTCTTGTCTAATAAAACAACTCTATGTGCTTTGTGGGGCTTTTCCTTCTATGGAAGAGGGAGATGAGTGTTCTGATGAACCATGGGTCATCAAATGGGACCATCTCTGTGATGCCTGGCTATTACAGAAGCAGCCAAAGCCAGCCCTGGTGATACAGGCCTGCAATCCTGGTACACGGGAGGCTGAGGTAGGAAGACCACTGTGAGTTTGAGACCAGCCTGGGCTCCAAAGTGAGCACAAGGTGAGCACGAGCTATACAGCAAGACTCTCTAAAAAATGTCACACACACACACACACACACACACACACACACAAACCAGCTGAGTTTCTGTTATCTCTAGCATGCAGACCTGTTGCCCATTGCTTGGCTTCCTGTGCTGTGTGGATCTTTTGGCATACAGTTTGAGTTCATGCCTATTTCTTTCCTCCTGGCCTTGGAAAGACCTGCTGCAGATTGTTGTTTGCACAAGGACAGAGGAGCAAAAGCTGGAGAGCCAGGGCTCTTGCCCCACCCCACCCCACCCCCGCCTTGTGTCAGTGTCCACCACCTGATCCTCGGGCCAGGGCACTCCATGGGAGTCTGGTGCCTAACATGGGGACAGGCACCTTCACCAGGTTGATGTCAGGAGATCAGCCTGTATTTTGCATAGTTGGGAACAAAAGTTGGGCTTTCAGTTCATACCAGTGCAGGTTTCTTTTCATCTTAATGATTTTTCTTCTTCATTTTCTTTTTTGTCCTTATGAGACAGAGTCTCACTGTCTAGCCAGGCTGGCCTCAAACTCTCAGCTGTCCTTCTGCCTCACCTTCCTGAGTGCTAGGGTTCCAGGTATGTACACCATGCCCAGCTCCTCTGATGAGCTTAAGCAGTGAGAGTGTAGGCATGTATGCTTTTCATTGCCTAACCACTGTGCCTCCTATTCACCCCAGAGTTAGCAAAAAGGTGGCAATACCTGGCAGAGCAGGGCTCAGGCTGTGAAAGCTGTGCTGGGCTGGAAAGAGAGGAGTCACTGTGACCAGAAAGAGTCTCATGCTTTTGCAGCTTTGCCTTCTCAGGGTGCATCAGCCCCAAGAAAATGAGGGCCATTCAGAATAGCGAGGAGCTGCCCAGTGCAGGCTCAGGCTAAACAGATGTGTGTGTCAAGCTTCTCTGGCTGGAGCTGCTATGCGCACTTTGGTGGGACACCTTGCCAGAAGGCCATCCTCACACTCCGAGTGTGGCATGTTAAGGCTACTCAGAAACCAGAATGCCATGGGTCCCTTCCCCTGGGGCCTGCCAGCTGCCCACTACATCTGGACCTGCTGGGGCTGGGGCTGGGCCACCAGTTGGATCCTCACTCCACAGTCCTATCTAGAAGCTGAGGGGAATTAGGCACTGCTGATGGCAGTGATGGTCAGTGTGGCCCATGTGTGTGCAGGGCACACTGGGTAGCACGGGTCTAGCTGAACGGTCCAGAGTTTGCACTGGCAGGGCTTTTTCCAGCATTCTGGGCAGAGCTAGTTGGCATGTCCTTAGGGTGAGGCCAGGTGTCTCAGTTACTTTTCACTCTTAACATAGTGTTTCAAGTATATAAGGTAAGGCCCTTAGTGCAGAGGGTCCATGGAACCCACTCCTGCCTTCCCAGCTTGCAGAGCAGCTTATCTAGGGGGTTCTTTCTGTGCACCTGAAGTTAGCAGAGATTATCTTCCTTCCAGAGTAGCCTGTAGCTAGGCAAGCTTTGACAGAAGGTCTTCAAGGACAAAGTCCCTGAAGAATCGGCTGGTGTAGATGTTATGCTGTGCTGTCCTGGAGGTGCTGCTGAACACTAGAGATTGGCACTGCTTTGGCACACTTGCAATGTGGAATTCTGGGCAACATAAGCATGCCTCCTAGGGCCAGGTGTCCCCGAGGGACATTTAAAATTGTTAGGGGCAAGTTGGCTGCACTAGAAGTGTCCGTCATCCAGGCATTTTGCCATGTTCAAATGAAGCACAGCACGCTGGATGCCTATGGGAGTGGCCGTTGGTGTATTGTGTATGCCCCCTCTCCCCTTCCCCAAGCACCAAGGCTGGGGTCATTGAGCCCTTTTGCCTGTCCACCACCGGTAGTCGGGGGACAGACACCCAGGTGAGACTCCAGCCTACATGCCTAGTGGCTTGTGAGTGGCCCCAGGTAGGTTATGTGAGGCTTGCATATAGCACCTCGGAACACCTGCCCTTATAGCCTGGCCTTGTTAGGGTGAGCTGGAGAGGTCTGTTACAGGGGCTGAATTTCTCTGGCTTAGGTGAATTGGACAAAAATGAAGAGAGCCATTCATTAAGCTTCGAGATCCTCTTATGTTTTGCTTTGGGCTTTTTTGAGGTATATAGGTGGTTACTTCATGTGAAAGCTGATTTGTTTTTCACTGAAATGGTACAGAGGACCATGGGAGGGTGACAGAAATCCTTCTAGGAGTGTACTAGAAGAAGCCTGTGCTATGTAAACAAGAGCTAGGCAACTGGCTACAACTCACACTTGGAAACCCCTGTGCAGGTGTGTGGCAGTGAGGGGACATGTGCACATTCATGTCTTTGAAGCAGAGGAGTTTGTCTAAGAGAAAGAAAGCAGTGATCCCTCTCGGGGAGCAGCAACAGGCTCCGGCCTGAAGAGCATGAGGTAGACTGCCGCCTTGGAAGGCTCCAGGACTGTGGGTAACTGCCACTTCCCAGGCCTGGCAGCTAGAGTGTGGGAGGAGCAGGTGTGTGTGGACCCCTATGGCCAGCTCTGGCAGCACCCAGCACTTCACCAGATCTGAGCAGGTTGCCCCACAAGGCACACGTGGTCCCCAGAGAAGATTGATGTACCATTGGCACAGCAGGTGGCCACAGTACAGGGGTTACAGTAACCCAGGCACCCCCAAGCCTAGCATCGGGTCCCTTACCACAACCCCCTTGGCCTGGTGAGCCTTGAGGAAGCTCTACCTGAGGGGTGGGGCAGTCATCCCAGGAAAAATGAAAGTGGAAGGCAGAGGGCATGAAAGTAGTTTTCAAGGTCACATATGAGGCTCTCTGTGGCAGGACCTGCCCTGTCCATCCCCATGTCCTCTGCACAGCCCTGTGTGCTATGGCTGTCACCTGTGCCCTGCCTGACCTGGGAGGCTGGGTAACCTCACAGGTGCATGCGGAATGTGCTTGGGGCAGGCAAGTTAGGAGGCTACCACCTGGTATGTGAATAAAGCAGTACAGTTATACAGACAGATCTGCCTTTACTAGCTTCCCCTGTGCAGAAAGTCTTCTAGACTTACAGACATGCGCCCTCAGGTGGTACAGCTCTGTGTCTTACTGAGGGACTGGCTTTATCCATCCTGTTTACTGAGGGACTGGCTTTATCCATCCTGTACCCTCGTGACCAAAGGGATTTCAGGTATAGACGCTGGTTTAGAATGAGGTAATACAAGTTTTGTGTAGTTTCAAAGGATGTTTATTACTAAAATGAGCAGGCTATCTGGAGAATCGCAATAATGTCCCTCGCTTTTGGATGGTGACATACATAGCGGTGATATTAATCTGAACAGTTACATTCGTCAAAGGTTACTTTGTTTCCAGTTTGTAATTAAGCTATTTCCAGCTGAAACAAGACAAGGCAAAGTAACTAGCCACTTTGTCCATAGGAACAGTCAGTACATAACTGGCATTTGCTTCACAATCGCACTGCATTTGCAAATGGTTTACATGCGTCAGGGGAAATCACTGAGAAGAGATGCAGGTGAAGGCTGTTAGGTCAGAATTCACTAAGAGGTGTCTAGGCCAGTGTTCATGGTTTCGCGCCCTGGGAGATTTCCCTCAGTCAGGCTGCAGGGTGTTGTTTCTTTGGAAATCATGAGTGGTGCAGATAGACAGTCTAGCTAAAGCAGTCAGGGTCCACTTGGTGGAATGGAGGAGGAGTGGGCCAGGGTTGGGTCTGCCAGCCCGTGGGCACCTGACGGCACCAGGCCCTCATGCTACTCCTGAGCCATGGACCAGAGGCTCCAGGCCAGGTGACTGGGGTTCCTGGACACTCAGCCTCAGGCTGTAGGGAGGGACATGCCCTGCACTATTGTGTTGTGCCTGCACACCCTGCCTCCCTCTAGCCTGAGGAGCCACCCTGGGCATGGCACCCAGTCCACCCTGCTGGCCAGGGTCTGCCTTCTGAGCATGGTGTGAGAGTGGGAGTTTTTTTTTTTTGCCAAGGTGAACTGTCCCATTTGAAAATTGATGTTGAAAGCAAGGTGTAATTGTAGGACTTGGGAGGCTGAGGCAGGATCACTGAGTTCGAGAGCAGCTTCAGTTACAAAGTGAGTTCAAGGCCAGCCTGAACTGCATTGCAAGGCCCTGCTTGTCTTACTAAGAGAGAGACAGAGACAGAGGGACAATGAGAAAAGGAAGTAAACCCTGGGCATGAGCTTGCTGGTGGGTGAGATGCATGCAGCACCATGGACAACACCTGTCTGCACAGGACCCTACATGAGAAGCTTGGTGGTTTCAGGTGGCAAGGCACCTCACAGTCAACCTGGGGGGCAGCAGGGACAGACATGCACTGACCGCTGTGAGAAGCAGCTCAGATGCTGGCCTGTCATGCTGGGCAGTCATCAGGACAAGTGAAATGCAATGTCCCAGCAGCAGGATATCACCTCAGCTACTAGGGGTTGAAGAAGCTTCCCAAGGCTGGCTGCAGCTGTCATCAAGCAGCGGAAACAGAGCTAGACACCAGTGGCCCACACGGCTCAGATGAGGAGACTGTAGTTGGGGCATGGACATGCACATAGGGGACACAGCAGCATGGCACTCAACCAAGTGAGGGGAGTTTGTACCTTGAACAGTGGATGGGGTGTGGATAGAGGCCAGGATGAGGTAGGTATACGAGGTTGCCGCCTGCTGTTGTGTGTGCTCTGCTATTCCCCAGACTCTGTCCTGCACCCCAGTCCCCACTGAACTCCCTGCTTCTCTGAGAGTAGGAACAAACTGTTGCCTACCTGTATCTCAGGTCCTTCCATTTCTGGATTTCATACGGAAAAGAACTCCAAAGCCAGTGTTTGTGCTAGCACATGGGTTGAAGTTTGGAGACTGCCATCCTCTGAGGTACTATCACTCACGGGGTCCCTGTTCTGGCAAATACTGGCAACCACACAGGTTTCCTCCCTGTGTCAGCTCAGGTGCCAGCACCCTGCAGCTCCACGGGCTGGAAAGGCTGCAGAGGCTCAGGGCCTGCAGGCCTGCTTTTCCTGCTTCACGCCCTGTTTTGTTCCTGAGTTTGCACCCTCGGCGTAGGGACACACTGGGGAGATGCAGCTTCTTCACTCTTCTTATTTTAACAAAGGCAACTACTTTTTCTTGCTTCTTTTAAGGCTGAGTTAGCAACACTTCTTGGCACTTGGGGACAGATTGTTTTCTCAGTCTGTGCTGACTGCCTGCAATGCCCACGGCAGCTAGGCCTGGGCCAAAGAACAGAGCTAAGCAGACCCCTGAGCTGACAGCCAAAGTCCTGCCTCACTGCCTCCGCCAGAACTTGCTGTCCTGCTATTCTGCAGGAGCAGGATCTTAACCTGGACGAGAGTAGAAATCCTGTATAAAAACCACCATTGCCATGTGTATTCCAGGTCATGAAATACAGAGTCCTTTGTCAGCTGTCCCTGTCAGTTGATTGCTGGAAAAATCAGGAGTCGTGTAGCTGTGGAAACCAATATTTTTAATTCTAGTAGGCACCTTTATGCTGAGTTTATAAGACCAACGGCGAGAAAAGTTGGAAGACAAGACCTATGGAAAGTTAATGAAACTGAGCTTAATGTAGAAGAGCAAGCAGCCCCGTCAGCCAGTGATTCAAGCAGTGCCCATGGCACATGGGGAATGAGCGAGCAACAGTTCCAGTGAGGCCTCAGAGCAGTCAGAGGCCCTGGCCCTGTGGCCCAGTGCAGCTCCTGTTGTGTTGCAGCACTGTCAGCATTTGGGGAGCAGCCTGGGCCTCCACCCAACAGGTCCAGGCAGGAATGGGCCTTGGTACTGATTCAGATATGTGACAGGCTTTAAAGGACAGAAAAAACAAAGTACCAAAAAATGGTTTTCTGGATTCGCGAAGTATTCATCTACTTGGCATCCTCAGTGCTGTCCGCGGGCTTCAGAAGCGACCTTCATTTGCATGTCTGACGTGAGCTATTTTGCAGGCCAGCAGTAGCACATGGGGTTGGAGCCAGGACATCTGCACCCAGGCATCACCCCACAGTTCAAGGAGGCCAGGGTCAGTTGGGGCTGGCTGTGGTCCTGCTCAGTACATCACTTAGCCCAGTGCTGAATGCATGTGAGGAAGAGCTTGTCACTCCACTCACCCCATGCAATCAGAAGCTTCCAGGACCAGGCAGGTTTGGCCAGGGGAAAGCCAGTCAGAAGTCTGTCTTGGAGCCTCTCTCTCCACTCAGTGGTCAGGGCAGCAGCTATTGCATCTTAGCAGCTATGCTGAAGTTCTCTGTGTCTTCATCAGTTATTGTGGACTCTGATACATGCCCAATCATATCTTTGAGTCCTACGTGCTAGCAAACTTAGAATCCAAAGAATGGTGTTTTCCAGTTACCTGAAGTTGTCCGAGCACTATATGCACTAACAAACTCTAGGAGGCACAAGGAAACCCAGCTTCAGGGCTTCCTCAGACTTTTGTGAAGGGGCACACAACACCTCTCCCCCCCTTTGCACAGCAGGTCTCCAGGAGCAGGAGAGGTGCCCCTGGAAGTTAGTCTGCACCCCTTGGGGCCTGGTGGGATCTTGGGACAGGAACATTTCTTTCTGTATCTGGTTTTCACTTCTGGAGTAGGAAAAAAGCTGTTGAGGGCAGGAAGTGGTTCTGATGCAGCTGCTTTGGTCTTCAAACTCATCAGTTGCTCTGCACTGGGTCCCATCCTGCTGTGTCTGCTGCTGGCCTGTTGCACATCGTCGCGTGTCTCCAGTCACAGGGCAGAGATAGGCTCTGGACAGACAGGAGCACCTGCTGGCTATAGCAAGGTGCCCTGTGCGGAAGTCAATCAGGGGCTTTCTAGGGTGCCCTAGACCTGGGGCGTCTTGGTCTTGAGCAGATCAACTCCGAATTCACCAGGAGTGTTGAGGTGATGGCTATGCCCTGCACACAAGCTGCAGACGGATGGCATTCAATCACATCCCCAGCAGTAGACCAGTGCCGTGTTGCTCAGTCACCTTTGAGAGCCAACTGGGCAAGTAGCCACTAGTGCTTCTGCTAAGGGACATGCATGTCCCTGCACTGTGCTGTGCGTGTCTTGTGATGGTACATGTGTACCTGCAGCAGTGGGTCCCCTTGTGTGTCCGGCGTTGCCGGGGTGTACAGAAGCCTGGAGTCTGTACGGAGTCTCTTGTGGACGTACAAAACACATATCCCACATGGACATTCTTAGCGCTACAAAGAGCAGGAATCTTTATTTGGTTCACTTCAGGTCTGTAGCAACCACTTGTTATTAAAAAAAGAGGAACGGAAAGTAAGATGTACAAAAAGATGTAATATTCCTTGAAAAAGCAACGTTATCAGAAATGTACTCAGTTACCTCCTGAGCCTCCCTCCCTCTCTTCTGTCCCCTAAGCGAACCATGAAGGAACAGGGAGTGAATGGATAACGGAAAACAATAAAACTGAATGTAACTGGAACATGCTCTAATCTTTAGTTTATTTCTGGTTAAAAATATAGCAATCCAGTGCAGTGTAGTAAAGAAATCTGCTTGAAAGGTAGCAGAGAAACAGCTAAACATAAGCAAAGCAAGGCAGAGTCCATGAGACGGGCTGTACCCAAGAAGACTGACAGGAAGTCACGTCCGGGGCCTCCTCAGGCAGGAGCGCAGGGTCCCGCATGCGGATGCACCTGGACTGCTCCGGGCACATCTGTGCAGATGAGAGCTGGGGCCAGGGGCCCCATGCATCCTTGGCTGCCTTGTCGGGTGGTGGGGCAACCCTGGGAGAGGAGGCAGAAACAGAAGGGACCTGTTTGTGTCTGACTGCCCATCAGGGAGGTACTGGGTATGCGACAATTTAGGGAATTTCAAGCCACTAGGTTTCAACGACATTCCTGACCCGGGACCAGACCCGCTCTGGAGCAGCACTGAGGCATCTGGAGGGATATGCATATCTGTTGGGGAAGTTGAGGCAGGCACAGTACAAAGATGTGAGAACCTGTGGAGGTCAGTAACAGCGAGAAGTGAAGTCCCACGTGGGGCATCACTGCCAAGGACACAGAAGCCTGAATATACATCCTGCATAGGAATGTAAAAACGCCACATGCTCAGTGCCCAGGCTTGTGTTAGACTGTCCGTGGCACAGGGCCCCAGCCCCTCCATGTGCAGATGTGCCCAGCTGGGTCGGGGCAGCCCCTGGACATCTGCAGCACAGCCTCCCTGGGCCTGGGAGGAGGGGCTGGACAGGGCAAACAATGGGCGAATGGAGGACAGGGGAGAAATAAGGATTTCGCTTTAAGACTCACATGGGGAGGCGGCTCGCAGGGCCACGGGGCAGTGCTGAGAGAATGGGGTCAGGGTCTGTTTTAGGGAGGAGAAGAGGCCTGACCTTCTCCCCCCTATAGTATGCAGCACAGATTTAAAGTAGAAAAGGCCTGGGCTGTCCCAGTTGAGATGGGACTCCTGTTTCCTATGCCTCACACCCAGATGTGTCACCAGCTATTTGACAGGAAAAGCGGTGGCTCAACCTTCCACGTCAGCCCTACCATGGCTGCTCCTCTGCCTGGCTAGCTGCATTCTCCCAAGGCCACCGCCTTCCACACCCCTGACCGGAAGTGTGAGGACAGTGACGACATGGTGACATTTTCTTTTTTGCTGCTGGTCTGCCGGGATCCCTTCTCTCCACATCAAGCTGGAGGGTCGGCGTGCTGGCCTCCTTCTGCCATGCCACACAGCATAGTGTTATACAAGCAAAAAATTTTGGCTAAAATCCAAAAAACATTACCCAGAAAAAAAGGCAAACTGTGAGTAATACCCAATCATGTTGTTCTTCTATGAAAAGACTTGGAAGTTGTGGGGCTGTCCAAGCTAGGATCTTCCCTTTTGTTTTGTTTTGAACGGTCTTCTGTACACCGTTACTTTTGCAATCGAGACAATCATCTCAGATGAAAAAGTTAATAAACAAAATGGCAACTCCAATGTTGAGCAGGATCACCATGACGACCAGAATGGGAGCTGAGCCCTGGAACAGAAGGAAGAGGAGAGGTGAGGGTGGCCATCATAGGCCCATCCCATCGCAACAAGACTAGGGGTTCCACAGGCCCAGGAGGCTGAGACGACTCCTTTGTATGGTCACAGATGCTGGGATTCTGCTGTAAACATTGGCCAGCTCCCCGGGCCTCAGGGTGTCAGCACAGTGGCTGAGTTTCAGATGGTGCCCACCTGTCCTGCGCCACAGACTGCATCAGTCCTGGCCCAGCTGGCGTGCAGTGGTTGCTGTAACACCCGCCCTGGGAGAGATTCTGTGCACTCTACAAGCCAGCTCTGTGTGCTGGGCCCAGTGCCCAGGGCCTATTCCACTCCAGATTTGTACCCGGCCCGGCCAGCTGGCTGGCTGCAAGACTCCCTTCTGCAGTGACTATCTGCAGACAGCCCTGCCTATGGGCTGCCCACACTGGGCAGGGACAGGAAGAGGTCACTCAGAAATGGACTTCAGGAGAGCCATTTTCTGAGACCAACTGTCACTACGTGTGGGGGTGGCCGCCCCTGGAGGAATGTGGCCCGAAGAATGGAAAGTGCCCAGGGCCTTAGGCACTGATCAGGCCTGGCATCCTCTGCAGTGGTGTCCCTCACCTGACCACAGCCATGGGCCACCTGGGAAGGACATTCCCCCACACACACCAGCTGCACAGAAGTCACACGTGAGTCTGTGCCCAGGCCAACTGTACAATGTGCCAAGCAGGGATGCTCTGAGTATGCATGGCTTCCTGGGGCAAAGACCCTGCTGCTGTGCAGGCCAGGCCTCAGCCTTCAGGCACTTCAGAGACAGCCACTTCCCTGCTACCACATCCCTTTGGTGATCACATTTTGGAAACAGGAGGGCGGCTTCCCCAGGCAGAGCAGTAATGGGAGTGCCTTTCCCACAGGGAGCCCACAGCCAGCTCCTTTCAGGTGGAAGGCGGGCAGCACAGCTGTTCCCCAGAAGTTCATTGAGAATTACTACATGGCCCAGCTCCCCACTGCTAACAGGTGTAACCCCAGGCCACACCCACCCAAGCCATGTACAGGACAGTCTGAAAATAACCAGGTGTCCAAAACAGATGGCTAGTCAGGACCCTCATGTCCCCAAAGCAGAAGGCCACTCAGCTGTGGCAAACAACAAGGCCCTGGCTTGTGCATCACATGTGTGGGAAACAGTGCTAAGTGAAGAAGCCAGACAGAGGCCACTTACTATGTGTGCCCCTGGAAAAAGGCAAATCCCTATGGAGGACAGAGTGGGTGCTAGGTGGGCTGTGGAGGGACTCGTAGTGTGTGCGGTAGGGGTTTCTTTCAGAGTGACTAGAATGTGGGATGAGTCTTTTAGTAAACTAAAACCACTGAGTTGTACCTTCAGACAGCTGAAATGTGTGGTATGAGTTAACAGTAGAACTGCCAGGAGAGCAGGTGGCTCCCAGACAGCATGTCCCAGACGCTGGCGGGGGCCTCACCAGAACCCTTGGGGCCTGGGGATTCATGAGGTGCACAGCCCTGGTCTTCCATAGGTGCTGTCCATGCCCAGTGAGGAGCAGCCTGGGATCCTGCCAGCCTGCACATCAGTGTCTCCAGTCTGTGCTACTAGCTTGACTGACATCTGCAATGTCCTCAAGACAGCTGCCAGGTCACCAGCCAAGGATGCTGGGAGCCTACCAGTGACAGAGGTTTTATATCTGTGCTCCATAGCCAGTGAGTACATCTTCAGCTTGGCGAAACCTTTCGAGATGGGCCTTGTCTCCAAACTACTGAGCTCAGAGGCCTAGCCTGCCTGGCCTCTGCACCTCAGTGGGGCACCTGGGTCTGCTGACTCCCTGCATGTGCCTTTCTGCAGGGGACACACTTGCTTGAAAATCTTAAGAACTTTGCTCTGCTAAACTCCAGGCAGCAAACTTTCTAAGCTCATCAAGTTGTCTGAGAGGAAGACACAAATGGCCAGCCCAGGCATAGCCACCCCGGGCAGCAGAGTGGCACCCTGGGCTTTGCTTGCCAGGAGCGAGTAAGCCGGCCTCAAGGCCTCATCCCAGCAAGCAGAGCTGTTTCTTAACTGACAAGGCCTCGGAGTTGCAGATATCCAGTGCCACACTCCACGGCACTGGATGGGCCAGCCCCGTGCAACGGGAAAATGCCGAGGCAGACAGCCTGCTGCCCTTATGCAGGAAGGAGCTGGTAACTTGCTGTCCTGGGACGGGTGGGGCAGGGCCATACAGGCACCCTGGATGGGGGGAATCCTAGAAACTTAGAGGGTCTGGCATGCCTCCACACACACCCCACCAGTGTCACCTTCAACCACCAGTCACAGTAGTCACGTATCACTTCACAGAGAAACAGCTAGGGATAGAGCAAAGGACGGAGTTGGAGAGAGCACCTTAGCCCCCACCTGTGATGACTGCATTTGTGGGCCAGAACCCAGCACTCCTGACCCCTGAGTCCCAAGACATGAGCAGGGGGAGGACTCAGGTTTAGGCTGGGCACTGCAAGGGAGGGTCCCTCAGCCTTCCCCACCACAGAAGGTGAAGGAAATGCCCAAGCCAAAGGACACCAGGCAGAACTGACACCTGGCCCTCCTAAAGGCCACTCACTGTCCTTGCCATGAACATTGCTGGGGTAGGCCACCTCCAGGGTCCCCAAAGGCAGGGCTCAGGGACAGCAATGTCTTTGACACCCTGTCTCCCTGGGGCAGCAATACCCTGGGAATGAGGACAAGTGCATGAGGCCTTGCCTGCTACACTGGAAGCCAGGACCCAAAGCACCCTCAGGGACTCCTTCCAGGTGGACCCTTGGGCAGAGCCAACCTCTCCAAAAGCCCCTTGCTGGCCAGGCCCAGGATTTGAAGCACCAGGAAGAACTACGTTGGTTAAGCAGGCTAAATATAGAGCCTGTTCTACATCTCCCACCCCTGCCCATCTCTCCGCAGCTCCTAAAATAGTCATGCATACACAGCCGGCTGCTGCCACGTCGGGGGAAATAAAGTTGTAAGTGTGAGCTGGTATTTGAGTCCCAAGGGAGCGCTCAGCTGCCCCTGGGTGTGGGGGAGGAGAGTGGCTCAGAAGGCAGCCCGGCTTCAGGTGGCAGTAGGGAGGGGCCCACATGTATGTAAGAGGCCTTGGTGTGACTCCTGGCGGTAGGACAGATAAAGCACTGACACAGCAAAGACCACCTGCTTTAGAAGTGGGACACCACACAGCTCTGACAGCTGTGAGCTGGCCCACCTCACCAGCACGGGGAACTTTTGGGTTCCGGTTGCATGGTGAAGCCAAAGCCAAGATAGGCACAAGGGGTCCCACTGGGCTCACACAGTCACCAACAACACTGGCCTCCCTCCCCACTCCCTTGAATGCAGCTCTGTCCTCTGCCTCCCAGCCTGCCCCAGAGGGAGGTGCCATTTCCTCTACATCCAAACCAATAGAGATGTGGGGGCCTGAGGAGGTGGGTTCTCACATGGGTCCTCACTCAGACTCTGCCTCAGTATCCCCCCCTACAGGGCACAAGGATTCTGAGGTCAGATGCAGTCCAGAGCCTGTATCTCCAGCTCCTAGGAAAGCAGCTCTGTTTGGGACCACAGCTTCCACTGGAAAGGAGGCCACGGGGTAGAACCTGTTAGAACCTGCTTCCACTGCTCTGGGCTATCTCTGCTTAGGACAGGGTGTGCCACCCCACCCAGGACCTGACACATAAGGTGCCTGGGAGCCAGGATGCCAAGACACGAGCACATCCTGTTTCTCTTAAGTAGGTACATGCTTTCCCCACACAAGCCCAGCTTCCAACAAAAGCAATACCTGGCCTGAGGGTCCCCAGTATACCCCTACCCCAAGAGGAACCTGGAGTATTCAACACCCCAGGTTAGAAAGTTCAGGTTCCCCATGGCCCAGGGACTGTGCAGGTGGCCACTAACCGTGCCGGACTTGAGCTCGTCCCCGGTCTCTTCGTCGGACTCCAGGGCCACAGGCAGGGACTTCTGGGGAGGGGAGAAGGTGAGGTCCCAGCGCAGCAGCCGGGGCTCAGGCCGGTCCCCCAGCCGCAGGCTCTCCAGCTTCTGCACCATGGGCTCTGCAGAGGCTGGCCTGAGGTTCTCCTTGTTCTGGGACTTGAGCCTGAGTCTCTGCAGTCCAAAGCCCCTGTCGTCGGGGGCACGCCGCTCACCACCTGCACCCCGGCTGTGGCGCCGCCTCTGGGGATGTACCTCCTGCGAGCCCGAGTCCATCCTCAGCAGCGGCTTCATCTCCAGCTTGTAGGTGCTGGGCTGCTCCTCGTCTGGCTCAGGCAGCTTGGAGCCCCCAGAGCTGGGGTTGCTGGCCCGGTGGTGAGAAGTCCACGAGAACGTGGTAGGGGACTCCGTCCGCCGCTCCCGGGGCTTGGGGTTCCCAGGCAGCTTGTGACCTGAGCTCCGGGTGCGGAAGTCCTCAGCTGGGTGGCTACTGCGCAGAGCACCGCTACGCATGCCCCTGGAGCCACCAGCCTCCTCGCTCCAGCTGTTGCGGGCGTAGTCCCCTCCCCTCCCCTCCACTAGCATCTGGATGTCCCCTCCCCGCTCCTCGTCCACGGAGACCTGCCGGGAGAAGTGGGCCATCTTGTTCCTGGAGGTGGGGGGCGGGGGCGTAGCCGCAGGGCTGGCAGGGAAGCTCTGCAGGGGGCTGTCATCGGGGGTCAGGTCAGAAGGAGTGGTGCCCTTGCGGTACAGCTCCGGGCTCTCCTGCTGCAGGGGGCTCCCGGTGGACAGCACCTCTATATCGTCGCAGGAAACTTGGTGCTGCGGCCTCTGGTACTCGAGCCCTTGGAGGAGGGGAGAGCACAGAGGAAGGTCAGCTGGAGCTCACTGGGGGAAGGGTGTAAGGACTTAGCCACTCTGCCTGGCCAGGATGCTCCAGATGGCCAGTGCCTACCACAGGGCAGAGGGACAAGGGCCACCTAGGCCCAGGTCTCACATTGGCTGGTGCCAGAGCCTGGGCAGCCTGAATAGCATCATGGCTCAGCTAAGGTCCCATCTTCTGGGAAAGGACCTCTCTGCCTTGGGATGAGGTTAGGCCAGCCACCCTCCCCACCCGGAGACCCCATGTATCATTCCAAGGCTTCCAGAAGCAGGGAACAGACCTGGGCATCTGCAGGCAGCATCCCCACCCTGAGGTGGCTCTGGCCCAGGTCCCAGGATGCACATGGGTGTTAGTAGAGCAGGCCATTTCTAGGAGCCCCTTGGGTACATCCCTTTTAGTAAACAGTCACACATGTGTCCTGGCAGAGTTGGAGACACACACAGCCTGCTCAATTCAAGCAGAGCCCAGGCTCCACCCTGTGGATCACAGAGCCCTGCTAGAGACTGCCACCATGCCACAGCCAGGACACAGAAGCCTGTGGTCTGGCCATTCTCCCGCCTTGCATCCAGGGCCCTCCTGCCTCCCTCTGGCCCACAATAGAGCCTTTTTAGTCAGACCTCATGGTTGCCTGTGGTTGTACACAGCGTCACGTGCCCAGACACCAAGGGCCGCGAGCCAGGCAGCCAGCTTCCCAGGCCTTCCCTGAACATCCAGTAGATCTGCACCCTGATGTGGCAACCTCGAAGCCCAAGCCTGCCCTCAGCTATGTGAGTTCCAGGCTACGAGAGGTTCCCTTCAATGGAAAATCTTGGTGCGTTTGCACTCCACCCGCCAACCCCAAGCCTAGGAGCTAGAGGTCGCCCCTAGGCCCATGACACTGGGCACTGGCTCCAGCTGCAGGCTGATCCTCCTCCAATGGCAAGGCCTCAGGCTTCTCTCCATGTCCTGGCTGTGGCCATGGTGACCCACAGGGTGGAGCTGGCGAGCCTGGGCTTCTGCTTAGGTTGTGTGGGATCTGTTCTCCCAGTTCTCCCAGGACATGTGACTTTACCAAAAGGGATGCACCCAAGGGGCTCCTACTCCACACCCACAGCTTGTTGTCCTGGCACCACCCTCCCTCCCCTGTCCTGCCTTGGGGCTCTGGGGCACTGTGGCTATCACAAGGAGGGACCTGGGTACTGGACACTGCCCTGGTAGGGACTTCACAGAACAAGACTCTGTCCCTGGGCCCACCAGTCAGCCCCAGGCCTCAGAGCTAGAGGCCTTTCCTGGGCTCAGGACACCAGGCACTTGCTCCAGCTTGCAAGCCCAGCCTCCTCACTGTTCTCTTCTTCCCTGAGCTTTCTAAGACCTCAGCAAGCCTTCTTGTGTGGCCTCAGCTATGCAGAGACAGCAGCTCCTGGGCATAAAGGTTAAACCCAGCTCCAGCTCCCCACGGTCCCTGAACCACATCCTATCCCAACATTCCTTAGTGCATCTAGATGGAAGCAGCAAGTGCCCAGGCGACAGAAGTTCCAGAATGGACCCAAGACTGCTCCAGTGCCAACAGATATGTGTGTGAACCTGGGGAAGCAGTTATGGGAACAGCCCAGAGGTAGCCTCAGGGCAGCAAAAGGGAACCAGAGGCCCAGTGAGGCAAGATCAGCCCTAGTAGCTCTAGAGGCACAGTGCTGTGACCACCTAATTCTGGGTCTGGGCTCCACCTGGGGAGGTATCAGTGACCATGCTGCCTTCCTTATGCTACTGAGACTCAGCCCCAGTGGTCCCCAAGGCCACCTGTGCCTGTCATGAGACTACTTCAGACTCAAGACACTAACCCAGGGCCACCCTGCAGGCACCACACACAGGGCAGGGCCCTAGAACAGCAAAGGCCTGAAATCCAGCTTTACATGGGACCAGTTGCCCTATGGGCTCAGGGGGGCCTCAAGCCCAGGCCTCTCTGCAGCTTCAGGGACCTGGTGTTCCTGGCTGGTGCTATCACCCAATCCCTGTCTTGTCTGTGCAGTGCTTGGAGGACACTCGCCATCAGCTTCTGGTCCCTGTGCAGGCCCGAAGATCTCCTCTCCAGGTCTTTAACCCCAGCTGCACCCATGGGGCCACTTATAGTATCAGGCTTGGGGCTCCTGAGAGGTGGGCAAAGGCTGAGGAGATGGGGACTGGAGTGTTCTGTCCTGACTTTACCCCCAGGCCCGGTGTGGCAGGCTCAGCACAGGGAAGGGACAGACAAAGCAAGGGAACAATGGCCCCTTTCTCATCCAGCCTGAGCACCCAGGGCGAGGTAACAGTGGCCAGTATGGGCAGTGCCAGAGCTGATTCCCGGAAAGGTACCAGGGATCTGCCGCCTTGACTGTGGCTTCCTCTCTGGCTGCAGCAACCAGGTCAGGGCTGCTTGTGGGACTGCAGACCCCACCCCACACACCCAACATGTGGTGCGTGGGACACCACAGCTCTGGTCAGGAGGCCCAGCCCCTTCCTGGGATGGGCCAGAGCCACACCAGTAGCCACTGACATGGCAGCCTGATGCCACAGGGCTGTGCACATCTCACAGTGGAAACTAACAGAAGATTCAGTGGGCTCAGGCTTGCTGAAAGCTGTCACAGTAGGTGAGCGAATGGCACTTCATCTGCACAGGAGGCTCAAGGGTGACATAGGCAGGGGTAGACATGTGGGACAGCATACGCAGAGACAGGGATACGCATCCACACACCTGTGCAGGACCCTGCCCAGCAGTCAGCCGCAGGAAGGGAAGCAGACACTGGGGAGATGTCCCTCTGTGCAGAACCTAAGAGCCCAGTGAGCCTGGCTAAGGAAGCCTGCACCCCCTATGCCCAGCTGAGCTGCCTGTCAACAGTAGGACTCACCATTTTCCCGATGCTGGAAGGAAGGCGAGAACTCTTTGGCAGTGATCCTGGCGATCCGAGCTTCCTCCTGGGCTTTCTGAGCCGCTGTGAGGGCTGCCTCAGCCTTGGCCCGCGAGTGGGAGGTCCTGAGGAGACAGGGAAGCCATGATGGTGACCAAAAGTGAAGGCAGCCCTGGGGCCCAGGCCAGCATCAGCCTCTCAGCAGCAGGCAGAGAGAAAGGCTGGATAGCCTTGTCAGCCCTCGGTCCTCAGGATCTCATTCGTTGGTTCAACCACTCAACAAACAGTGCAACCAACAACCCACCTGGGTGTAGGACATACTGGGAATGTGCTTGTTCTTACTAGACTCAAGCATCCTTTGCATGTATATGAAGCTCCCAAGCCAGATGAGGCCATACCCTTAGTAGACCAACTCCTGTGGACCAGCAAGACCTGCTGCAGGAGGGTGACAGCCTCCTGCCACCCAGCATCAGCCAGGTTCCAGGAGTGAGCAAGGGTGCTGCTCAGGACCATCCACAGCTGAGTTCCGAGGACCATCCTGCCTCTTGAGACAAAGGCTGGATAGGTGCACAGGCCTGGAATCCCCACCCCATCACCAGTCCCCAAGATTCCAAGACATTCACCCTGCAGGTCTCCTCGGAGCTTTGGTAAGGTCCAGGCCAGAAGCTGACAGCCCCAGGACTTCGTCATTACACTGGATGCTGAAGGCCAAAGCCCGGATGCCGGCTGGTCCTATGTCTAGGGAGAACCCGCATTTGCCCACAGCTGTACCTCCTCTCTATGTCCTCTACTGAAGGACAAGAAAGGCTGCTCTCTAGGGCTTCTCTTGTGTGGGTGCTGACCCCACCCCAGGACCCCTTGTCAGCCCCCAGAGTTCTGCTCCTAGTACAATCTGGTGACACACGCCCAGCCTCATGCCCTCTCCTGTGGTACTCGGTAGTAGGAGAGCTGAGCTAATCTGACCTTCCGTTCTTTTCTCAAACTCCTACCTGGCTAAGAGCAATGATTTCATAGGAGCAGATATATTATGGTACATGCACAGACACAGAGCAGAAGTCCCAGCCGCTGAGGACACCTGGCCCCCACAGCTCGGGGCACCTCCAACTGTCCTCCAGCTGGAGCTCCCTTAGCACTAGAGAGTGAAGGAAATGCTCATGCCAACTACCTGGGGAAACCATGTATCTCTCAGCACCGCCATGACCCATACTCTGGGATATCATAACGGCACCACACCTGCTAGGAGGCACACGGGAACGCAGGTCGGAAGGCTGGGAGCTGGAGACTACTGTTCACAGAGCTCCAGTCAGTGCCCACTTTTTGGTGACAACCAGCAGTCCCTCGAGGAGCCCTCACTGGGGCCTCATAAGGCCTCCGCCCAGGCAGCAGGGAGAAGCACCCAGTGCACCTTGGGGCTCGCAGGGTGGGGCCTTTGGAGGGGCTGAACCTGGAGACACAAGGCCTACATAACGACCCCACAGGCAGAGCACTCCTGGCTCCTGTCTGATTACATGCAGCCTGCTCCGCAGAAAGATAAGGGCTGAGCCAGGAGAGAAGCACCCAGGTCACACCCGCAGCCAGTAAGTTGGCCCTGAGCTCACCTCAGCTTCCCTGGACAGCTGCAGAGCCCATTCTTTGTTCTGGTAATAACTCTGCTGTTCTACATAGGGTCTTATTATGCAGCCCACCTGGCGCGGAGCTCACAGTCCTCCTGCTGTGTGCCGCATCAGGCTCTGTAACAATATTGGGATGTTTGGGACTGTGCTACCATCGCTGTCACCTGTGTCCAAAGGGAACCTGGAGCCTAAGGGGCCCACACCAGCTCCACCCTAGCTGTTAGCAGTTTGCTCAGTCCCAGTCTATCCAACTACTCTGCACATCTCACCTCTCCTTTGCTACAAAGATGAAAGGCTCATCACATGAAATGAACCATTCTAAGGCCTGTGCCCCCAGCGCCCTGAGGTCCCTCGGCCACCAGCTGCCATTCTGGGGACTAGTCCACACATGAACCCTGAAACTGTGCAGACAGGGTGTCCTGAAAGCTGGTCCAGGGGACGCAAGGATCTCAGCTCTTGCCCTCAAAGCTCCTGGGTCCTGGTACAGCCTCAGTGTGTCCACATGCCAGGAGGCCTGCGTCAGGTCAGTACCGTGGGTGGTGCCTGCTCAGTGAATCACCTGGTACTGGGGCTCTGCCTGGCCCCTGTCCCACTGCCAAGGAGCAGAGGCTGCCAGCAAGTGACCAGGGATGAGGTAACTTGCGGCAGTGAGATCGAGGCCTGGGATGCATGCCAGAGAACACAGAGCCACTCAGGCGCAAGTCTCCCTGGAGGCCAAGGCAAGTAGAGAAATGGTGCCAATCACCACAGTAGGCTGGAACTATGCAGGTGAGCACAGGCAGCGCAGGCCTGAACCTTGAGGAGGCCTCGGGTCACTAGGTGACACACACAGAGTAGACCCAGTGTGGTTCCTCGAGGTGAGGCAGGCGCTTGGGACTCGAGGTCCTCTTCCCTGTGACCCCACAGCAGAGCTTGTCTACTGCTGCCAAAGGTGGCTCTGCCTCCAATGGTGACAAATGCAGATGAATGCAGAGCCTTCAGGGCTCAGCACAGGAACAAACACCCCAGAGATGTGAGGCTCAGGCCAGGCTTGACAGGGACTCCACACAGAGTCAGCTGGTACGGGAGTGCTGGGGCAGGCTGTGGAGCAAGCAGAGCCTTCCCAAGCTGCGGCCTTGTCCACAGCAGGCAAACCACTCAGGGCAGGATGGCTGCCTGCATGAGGAAGCTGTGGGACTGAAAAGCAGGCACAGTGCTTTCTGAGTTTCACCTCTGATGGTTCCTCCCTCACAGGACAACATGAGGACTCCATTCCTCTGAGGGCCACCGCCACCCCAAAGGCCAGGTGCAGCCTCTGAGCACGGGTGCAGGCACAGTCCACGTGTCCCTCTGTCTGCCCTGCCCTTCCTGGACACGAGGCCCAGCTACAACAGCTTGTCCTAGGAAGGCCATGGCCCATTTGCCATTGAGGTGGACACATCTGCCTCCTGCCCACAGGTCCCTTTCTGTGCCAAATGGTGAGGAATAAAAGCCCCACCTTCCTCGCCCATCAGTGTCACCTGGCAGCTCCTGCACCCACCTGGCTCTCTGCAGAAGTGGGCCACTACACAGGGAGGACAGCTGCTCCAGATGTGCAACCACAGCACCCATGCCAGGGCTGCCGCCAAGGTCCCTGAGACAGCAGTGAGGTCACCTTCCACTGGGGATGTAGCCCTGTGCGAAGGCCCTTGGTCCAGCCCCAGTCCTACCAGGCCTCTGCACCTGATGAACATTTGACACCCAGTCTGACTGTGGCCAGGACCCCCACCCTTTTCACAGCCATCATCACTACAGTGTACTGGGATTTTTCATGGGCTCCTTGCCTATGCCCATGAGCTCCTGGAAAGGATGGAACTTTGTCCCCCCAGACCCCACACAAGACAGGAGGGGTAGGCAGGAGACACCACAGAGGGACACCATGAATTCTACCCTGTGCAAGTGTGTGTACATGTATACGTTCACACGTGTGAACAAAGAACAGGCTACACCAATCCCGGAATGAAACAGCTGGGCTAAATGCACCCAGAGTGCCTGGGGGAGGTGGAAGAACATTTCCAGGGAGGCTTCAGGACCCGGCCCAGAGCCTCACTCTTCCAGCGGGGGCTCCTGCCCTGCAGCAGGCCGCTGAGCACCGGAGCCTGTACCTCAGCAATATTCTTGGGTTGTTCTGCACAGTGACTTCACCTCTCTCCCTGTCATCAGAGCCCCGACACCTGTGGTTGTCCCTGATAGCTGATCTCTATGGGCCAGGATAGGAATGAGAACAGAGGCCCCCAATCTGCATGTGGCAGGGTGTGTCCGCCATCCAGCACTCTAGAAGGCCGAGGTGGGGGATCCAAAGTTTAAGCCCAGCCTGAGCAACTTAGCAAGACCCTGTCTCAAAGTATTAAAAAGGGAGGGGTATTGGGCTTAATTCCCAGTACTGCAGCAAACCAAGACAAGCACCAACTGTTCCCAGGAGGCGGAGCTGCCAGCGGGCGCTCTTAATTTATGTGGTCAAAACCCAAGTTTTGGAGCTCAGATTCCCCAAGAGGTAGGCCCTGCAATCCTGCAGCAGCTGTCCCCAGGGAGTCCCCAGGTCCCTCCTACAGGGACTCTTGACTGGCACTGGGTGCACCACACAGACTCCATCTGTTATGCCAACAAGGAAGAAAACCAATCAGGACCGCATTGTGGAGCAAATAAGCCATCCTGCCGGCAAGCGCGGCCTGCAGCACCAACACCAAGCAGAACAAAGGTGAAGCTGCTGCTGGAGGTGAGGGCTGTCCTACAGGGCCCTCGGGGTCCGTGGGTGTGGCTCTGAACCTGGGATACTGAGCACCGGCCATGTTGGCTCTTGGGCTGGGCGCTTCCTACAGGCTGCATTTCTGCATTTCCCAAGAGACACTGGGTCCAGAGACTGCAACATGGAAGAGATCATGCATGAGACACCAGGAGCAGCCAGCCTGCCCACACTTGGGTGCTGGCCAGGGAGGTCCATCCTAGGGGTCCAAATCTAGAATCTCCAAGAGCCTTCTGGGTTCGCAGGCCGGGCTGCTGGAGCTGAGCTGCTGCTGGGAGGTGGGATCCAGCAGAAAGAGGCAGTGGGTGTGGCCCGGGCACCTGCCTCCCCAGGCTGCCTCCCTCCCTACATCTCATCCATCGCCACAGGTGCTGACTGGCTGTGGACCAAAAACGCTACAAACCTGGAGCCAAAGTCAACTTTACATTCCTAAAGGTACAGCATTGGGCAGCTTAGTGACAGCCTGTCTCAAAACATTAAAAGGGAAGGAAGATAAGGAAAAGTCACTAGGATGTCTATTGTGGCATCCAGTCACAGGCCAGTGAGAAGACACAAATGTCACCAGAGCCTTGGAACCGGATTGGCATCCTGGCTCTGCCTCAGTCCATTTTCTGAGCCTCGGCCCTTTGTCATGGGCAGCTATGGGACCCTGGCAGGGATGTGGGAAGTAGTGAATTGCCTTTGTCTCTGCTGGCAGCCCAAGGCTGTCCTGACGCAGGGCCGGGGCTTCTGTCTGTGCTGTGACCTCTCTGGCCTCAGCTCGCCTGCAGGCTTGGCTTGATTCTTGGCTCAGAAGGTTAGCCAGGCAGAGGGAAGTGGAGAGTGCTCTTGTCCCCCTGCCAGGCAGCAGGGGTGGAGCTATCCGAGGAGCCAGGACCAGTGGGGCAGTTAGGGCAGGAGAAGGCTCAGAAGCTGGGCTCCTCACACGGCGTTCACACTACGCAGACCTTGTCTGCCTCCTCAGAGTCTGCGCTCTGCATCCCACAGGTTCCCAGCAGGTGTCAGAGTTGAGAGCCCGGGCCCCTGCTGCAGACTCTGCTCTGGGCCTGTCATGTCACAAGACCTTTTTCCTGCCCCTCCATTCTGAGGCCCAGGAAGGCAGGGCCCACACAAGCTCACAGAGGAACAGGACCTTTTCAGAGGTGAACTTTGGAAAAAAGCTGGTGGGTGATGGTCAGATTACAGGGCCACACATGGGCAGTGCCCGCCAGCACAGGGCCAACCTCTCACAACAGCTGTTCTCCTGTTTTTGAGTTAAGCAGCTGCAAGGAGCTGCCTACAGCCAGAGGGACGCAGAGTGATGCACCCCATTAACGGTGGGTCCATGGACCCAGGTCCCCAAGCTCTTGCAGGGCAGAAGCCCACGTCCTTGCATTATGAAGGTTGCCCTGCTTCCCGACTTGGTGCACCAAGAGTAACAAAAACCAACACTGCCCGCTGTCATCTTGGTGTGCTGGGTTGTCCTGCACCAGGGTGAGAGCCATGGCTCGGAGTCCCTCTGCTGGCAGTGAGCCCCATATCTGCCGCTGAGCAGTGGGGTGGGGCGGGTCCTCGAGGAGCCACGGGAAGAGTCATGGTGTCCACACAGCTGCATCCAGCTGTTTCAGTTGCTGTGGATGGCTCTGTGCATGAGTCCCGGTTCCTAGTACCATGTGCTCTCCTGTGGGACAGGGACTATGCAGAGCCACCGTGCCCCTCATGCCGAGCAGCCAGCCCTGTGGGCTCCTGGCCCAGTGTCTGCTCTTCCATGGGAGCCCGCCTGCCTGCCCACCTGCCCGCCTGCTTTCATTTCTTCTTACCTACCTTCCTTCCTTCTTCCTTCCTTCCTTCCTTCCCGCCCACCCGCCTGCCTTCCTTCCTTCTTTCCTTCCTCCCTCTCTCTCCCTCTCCCTTCCTCCTTCTGTCTACCTCCTTCCTGCTTTCCCTCCCTCCCTCCCTCCCTTTTTTCCTTCTTTCTTTCTGAAGAAATCAAGGCACCATGAGGCAAAGCATGCCAAGGGAGTGGGCATGGCAGCACATCAGGAACACAGTGGCCACCTCCCTGTCCCTGTGGGCAGCAGTGACACAGGCAGGGCAAGCATGCCAGCCGCCCCCCACCTGGCCCACACAGCACAGCATCCACAGCTTCCATCTGGGTGGAGAGGCCCTACAGAAGCCGCCTAGACAATGGGTGGGGGAAGGCAGCTCTACCCCAACTCCGCTAACTCAGCTATGGCCTGGTGGGGGCCCAGGATGAAAAGGCAATGGCTTGAAGGATGGATTGGGTGAGTCCCTGGCCCCCAGATGGCGACCCAGTGACATGGCCAAACCATCCAGTGTTGGCCACGCTCAAAGTCTGTACCTGTACAGCTTTTTTTTTTTTTTTTTTTTTTTTTTTTTTTTTTTTTTTTTTTTTTTTTTTAATCACAAAAGTAATATATAAGTTCTTTGCCAGGTGTGGTGGCCTGCACTGGTAACCCCAGTATTCAGGAGTCTGGGGCAGGAGTGTTGCCAAGCATTTGAGGCCAACCTGGGCTACACAGGGAGTCCAATGCCATCCTAGACTATATACCAAGATCTTGCCACGCACACACAAAAAAAGTAATATATAGGATTTTTTTTTTAATTGAGCAAAAGGGCTCGGGATGTAACTCAGTAGTATAGCACCTGCTTGGCAAGGTAAGGTCCTGAGTTTCATTCCCAGCACCAGAAACAATAAATAAGTTAAGCAAGAAGTACAAAGAACAGAAGTAAAATTCCTATTCCGCCCCTACCCCACCTCCCCACCTCCCCTGGGGAGCTGCTCTTAGCTCCAGTGCACTCCTTTTAGCTCTTTTCTGATTTTACCTACAGACATGCACGTTTGTGTTCCCCGCTGCCCATTTTCTGACTTGGTCTTGCCCCCCAACATCGTGGGCACCGCCCCTCCGTGAGGTCCTGTGTGTCATCTTTGCTACCCAGAGATGCAGTTGACATCCCTCATCTGAAAACCTGAGCTCCAAAACCCAAACCACTGTGAAATCCGAAGCATCCCGAGCACCCACAGGCCCTGTGCATGTGTGGGATTTCCCAGGCAGGCCGCTCTCAAGGGAGGTGAGCTGAAAACATGACAAGGTGACCTTGCAGCCGTGTGCAAAAGAAGAACACAAAGCCCAGGAGCTTCAGGTTAGACTCAGTCCCCCACCTTGGACGTCTCATCTGTTTTCAGCGACCTGATAAAGTTCACAGCCAGGCACCCTGGGGGCCCCAGCATGGCCGGTGAGCTGCCCAGCTAGCCCTCTGCCGAGAGCTTCCCTTGTTGAACGCTTAGCTCAGCAGTCATTGCTCACTCTGTTCTTTTTCCCTTCAACCCAACACCGTACCTCAGGGATAAGTCCGTCTTGGCAGACACCAAGCTTGGCACCACCTGCCTGTGAGGTCCCCGATGTTCTACACCATGCTCTGCGACTTCAGGTCACAGCCCAAGGTCATGTGCCAGACTTCTGCACACAGATCTTGGGTCTTTGGGATGAATTTCTGGAAGCTGAATCCAGCTGCTGTGTCTCATGGTCTATGCTTTGCTTGAGATGAGAGTATGCTATCCTGGGGAAGGGGCAGCTCTTGTGCCCACCACTGTGTGCCCTACCCACCCTGCCACCTAGGATCACTGACTATGCCCTTGTCTTGCCTTAGCTCCTGAGGGGAACCCAGTCTCCTCACGCAAGCAACGGCTCCCACATCTGGCACCAGCGCGAGGCTGACCACTCACTGGTTGATTTGTAGCAGTGCTTTCTGTAGCGGACACTGACCTTGCATATGCTTAGCACTTGGCCATTTTTTTAAATTTATTTTTGTAGTACTGAGGATTAAACTCAGTACCCTGTGCTTGCCAGGCAGGTACTTATTCTACTGAGCTATCTCCCCAGCCCTATACTTAGCCATTTTATCCTGGAATTTATTCCAGTGTGAGGTCAGCACAGGGATCCAGCCTTGGCCTGAGACACTTCAAGAGCACCCCAGTGTTAGACTTGCACCACTGTGACCAAACACCTCAGAAGGACTGGGAAGATAACTCAGTAGCATAAGTGCCTGCCTGGCAAGCACAAGGTCCTGAGTTTGAGCCCTGGTACAAAAAAAAAAAAAAAAAAAAAAAGTCAAATATCCAAACACCTCAGAAAAGCAGTGTTGCCAGGCTTGGTGGTGCACACGCCTGGAATCCCAACACTTGGGAGGCTGAGGCAAGAGGATCTCTGTGAGTTCAAGACCAGCCTGCACTACAACCAGCCTGTCTCCCACAAACTGACACCAAACCAAACAGCACAGAGGAGAGGGTCATCCTGGCTTACACCTTCAGAGGGTTCAGCCCAGGGCTGCTGGGCTTCGCCGGCTTCAGGCCTGAGGCAAGGCAGAGGCATCACAGCAGAAGGGCCCGGCGGAGGGATCTGCTACCTAGGGCAGCCCATGAGAGAAGAAACCACCAGGGACAAGACACAACCCTCTGGTCTCACCCTTCCACTCCCTGCAGCCAGAGCCCCTCAGATTGGGCTGCCCGATGCCTCACTGTATTCTTACCAGCAGGCGACTCGGTGAAGCCAGAGCCCTGTGATGCGGTCAGCTTAGACCCTGGGGTCACTTGCTGCTCAGCCCTGGCACCAGTGCCTGGCTCCTCCTCCTGTGGACACCCTGCTCTCACTTGGGAGGGGTGGAAGGGGCCCAAGGAAACCACACGGCAGCTGCGCCCACTCAGTCCCATGCCCACCAGGCTATGCTGCTCCCCTCACGCCTAAGGCTGCACTGCTGGGCCATATGAGGGCACCCTGAGGCCTGAGGGCTGACCACTTCACCCGGCTCTCTCCTGGCAGTGAGGAGTGACTTCCCAGTTGTCATGACAATCCTGGGCCATCTAGCATGAGAAACACAAAAGCGAGTCGGCCTGGAGACCTTTCCCTCCATCCAGCTGCCCCCACACTTTGGGCCATGGGCTGTGTTTAGACCAAGTGCCCACTCAGCCCCGCCCCAAGTCTGGCCCTGTAGGTGGGGTGGTAGCCTGGACACCCCAACAGGCCCTGCATCTCCACTGCTGGCTGGGTCAGGCCCACGTATGCCCGTGGCCATGCCCTGGGTGTAGGACAACCCGGTCAGCTGTGGTCTGGAGTCCCGCCCCATGTGGATGCCTGCCAACTGAGGGCGCAGTGCAACAGCTCTACCTCAGCACCACACCTAAGACCTTATTTCCACAGCAATAAGAAAGGGGCCAGAGAGGACCCAGAGCCACCTAGGAGTGTGCACCCTCACTCCAGAAAGCTCTAATGCAATGTGGTGGCCAGTGCAGGGCGGCACCAAGCCAACAAGGCCTGCACATCCTGCAGGGCCTGCAAGTGGGGTCACACGTGATGACTGCCAGCCCCAAGCCCCCAGTGAGCAGGCTACCAGGCAGCGGCCTCCACACCAGGACACACCAGGCAGGGCTGAGTAAGCGGCTACGGCGCTGAGCTCATGGGTGGCCAGCAAGCAGCCTGACCATCCAGGCTCCAGATCCCACTGGAGGTGGCGGGCAGAGGGCAGTGTGGAAGGTGGACATTTGCTGGAGCCTCTGGGAGATGAAGCAAAGGCTGGTTACAGTGGGCCCAGCGACACAGCCAGCAGAGGGCCCTGGGGATGCATGCACCACAGTGCGTCACTGCCTCTTGGGCCTCCTCACTCGCAAAAGTCAAAGATGCTCGATCAGAGCTCAGACATACACAGGAGCTATGCCTGGGTCCCCAAGGGACCAGCCACCAGGCCATTCAGCCCCCTGGTGCCCCAGGACCTCTGATCAGTATCACCCCTAAGAAGCCACCCTGACAGCCGCACTCCCATACAAGCCATGGCGGCCAGGACCTCTCTCCCCAGGAAGTTGTGCCCAGACCAGGCCCAGGGTCACATCTGGAGTGTGTGACACTGGGCCTACCTTGGTGCTCACCCACAGGGTCTATATGCCATGGTAGCCTCCCCCCAGCACTGTCCCCCATGGCCCCTCCAGGGACAGAGGTTGGTGGTTCGCTGTGTCCCACAGTAAGGAGGAGATGGAAGGAGTAGGAACCAAGGCCTCAGGCAGGGAGGGTCAGTGCACAGGCCGGCCAGGACAGGCCACTCGTGCAGACAGCTCCTGTGCCCTGGCACATAGCACAGTGCTGTTGACAGCAGAGCCTAGGACCAGGCTGGATCACCGGGCCTCGGTTATCAGTGGCAGGGATAGCTGTGGCCCAGGCCTACAGTGAGTGCCTTGCTCTGGTTGTAGCCTCATGGGGGTGCAGGTGAGGCTTTCACAGAGGTGGCTGATCTAGAGTATGTGACGCTGGCCCCCAGTGCAGTGCTAGGCTGAGGGCTTCGGCAGGAGGCATGGGGTGCAGCCCACCCTGAGCAGCCTGGATCCGATAAAGGGCCGACAGATGCTCTGCCACCTTGTAGGTGCTGTGAACTATCTCCTGTGCGCTGTCACTCCGGGGGCCTTGGAGCCAGCCCTGTGCGGGCTAAAGCCTCTGTGCGCCAGGAGCCGGACAACCCTGTTCCCCTACAACTCTGGGTGTTGAGTACTTTGTCTCAGCAATGAAAGAAGCAGCTAAGGCAAACTGACCCGGAGGACACCATGTAACCATTTGCTTCTGCAGGAACATGGTCACGGGACAGAAGGTAGCATCAGCCTGGCACTTTCTGGCCTCATCTTTGGTGCTGGCAGGTCCCCAAGGGCCACTGTCCATGCTGCTGAGCTCCAGGGATGCACACACCCAGCATAGCCCCTGCCTCTGCTCTCCTCTCCCATGGTGTGAACAGCTGCTGAGGCAACTCTGCAAAATCCTCCTCAGCACTCAGCCCTGCAAGGCAGACGAAGCAGCTGGGGATGCAGGCATCCGGACGGGCACTGCTGCCCAGGCTCAGCAGGTGGCACCACTCCCTGTCTGTGAGACACCGGCATGTCATCACAACCACTTGGAGCCCCAGCTCCCCAGAGCACAGAGCAGCAGGGGCCGGGAGGGAGCCCACTGAGGACCCGCCCTTACCAGCTCATGCTGAGCCTGAAGTTGTCACCACTCCATTCTCCACCTGCTTCCCACCCAGATGGACCGACACCAATTGGCCACTGCCTGGTCCCAGCCCACAGGCCAGACCTCCTCCTGCTGCAGGACAGCACAGCTGCTGACCACATGCACACCCCATCCCAGGCACTGGCTGTGCGAGGTTCTGGGGTCACCTCGAGTCACAGAAGAACACCCAGGGCTCCGGTCCCAGAGCCAAACCCTTCCCTTTCATAACAGCCCGGCTCCATCCCAGGCTCCTGCCAAGCCAGGGGTGGTCAGCCAGCTGAGCCTCCTGCCCAGCAGCATTTCCTGTAGGGGTGGATGGGCACAGGGCTTAGGGCTGCCACCCAGCTTTTCCTCCACCTCCTACCCAGAGCAAATGCTGCCAGGACCCAGCTGGCCTGGGATGGGAGCCAGGCAGGGCTCAGGACCCCTCTAGAATGCCTGGAAGTGAACTTTGGTGATTTCCAGTCCTCTAAAGGCCAAGCTGCAGCAGGCGAAAGCCCCTGGGGCCTGGAGCAGGATTAATGAGGTGTTTGTCAAGCATCTCAGCTCTCTGGAGACCAGAGCTCGGCTCATCAAGGAGCCAGCCAGAGACACCCTGGCCAGCTTGGCATCCAGAGTACAGCAGGTGGCCAGCTGG
This sequence comes from Myocastor coypus, assembly GCA_004027025.1. NCBI lineage: Eukaryota > Metazoa > Chordata > Mammalia > Rodentia > Myocastoridae > Myocastor > Myocastor coypus. The sequence goes on along the minus strand of PVJA010003508.1, from coordinate 51,435 downwards.
ATCTAGTGGCCAGCTGGGTCCAGTGAGCCCCGCGAGCATGCTTGTCCCACACTCCCCTGGGCGCTGGATGAGGTGGGCCCCCCACGAGACAGGTCCACAGCCTGCCTCTGGGACCTGAGCCTCTGGGTTCTGTTTCTGTGGCAACATGGAGTCTGTTGCCAAGGAAACCATTTGGCCCTGGGTCCTCACCCATGGTTGATGCCTTAAGCCTGGGGCAGGGCCGAACTCTTTCGAAGCTCACCTGCTGGCCCCAGCCCACTGAACAGGAGCAGAATGTAAGCTTGGAACCAATACATGGGGCCTCAGGACTCTTTATGCATTCCCCAGTGAGAGCTCCAGCTCTCCAGTGCACAGGACGACTGTGTGCACTCAGGCTGATCCTTTTTGATATTAAAGGCCTCGCCAGTCGCATGTGCAGGGCAAAGACTCATACATCTCCCTCAGCATGTGACGTCATGGGAGGAAGGGTTGGAACTGCTGCAAGGTGGAGGAAGAATGCTGAGCCTCCTGGCTGGTGCAGCTGCTGGCAGACCTGGGGACGAGCCCAGGGGGAGGCATGGGATGAGGCCCTGATCTGCTCTGATGGCAGTAGGGGGCATGATCTGGAGAGGGCCATCTCCCTTCTGGCTCCTCCTCTCCACTTCCAGCCTGTCTCCGACAGCTGGGAATACAGATATGTGCCTGGCACCGGCTGACCTGTCCTCCTTGGAGTTGTGCATGTCAGGTATTTGTCTCAGCAGTGAGGAAGTGACTGAACCTGTCAGCACTGCCTGGCCCCAGTGCTGCCCATGCCTGGAATTCACCTCTGTGAGATGACGCACCCCAAAAGCTGAGGTAGACAACGAAAGGTGCGGCCAGAGCTTTAAGTCAGAAGGCGAGGCTGCTGCCCTGGGAGCACAGGATTCAGTGCCCCCCCCCAGGGTGGTCCCTGCATGAGGGAGCAGCATCCCCGCACACCCAGCCTCTGCCCCGGGTCCTTTTCTATGCCTATCACATAATGCCCAGTGGCCTCCAATGTGCCTGGTGCATGCAGGTTGCTGCCACAGTCTGAAGAGATCCCAAGTGTCTCTGGGCACTCACTCAGCTCCAAACGAGGCCCTGGCAACACCGCATTAGTGCCCTCCTGCACATGAAGCCTCCAGCAGGAGTGAGGACTGCTCAGAGGCCCTCTGTTGTACCCTGCAGTCCCAGAAACTGGCTCATAGTGCCTGGCTCCCTGATGGCCCTGAGACTGTCCAATGGCCCCATGGACAGGGACATGGATGGGCCCAATGGCATGGCTGGCTTGCAGGGCCCCCTCAGCTGAGTAGGCCACAGTACCTGTCCCTCAGCCGGCCCCAGCCTACAGGGGACTCCACAGAGGCCAGGGACTTGGTGACCCTGGTCCCGGGAAGGTAGGCGACATCCAGTGCTGGAGCGCTGGGCCCAGTCAGTATGCATCAGGGTGCTGTGTCCACCACCGAGGGCCCACACCAATTGCCTGCACAGTGTGGGAAACTGAGGCTTCGGGGGTGAACACTGGCATGGCATCACACACCCAGGCTGGGCTGAGCCCAGAGCCATGACGGTGGAGCTCCCAACAGAAAGCTATTCTCTCCCACCGCTGCCCTCCCAGGCATGCTGGTGTGGAGGAGGCTGACCTAGAAGTAAATGAGCCCCAAGAAGGAAATAAAAACTGCACCTGAAGAGGAGCATCAACTGAGAGGGCAAACAGTGCTCTAGGGTCTCAAAAAGGGAGTGGCCAGCCCCTGTGGGAGCTGGGAGGATTTCAGAGGCCTTTGAATCCGGTAGAGGGTGGGGGTGCATGGGAGCACACTGGGCTTCGAGCAAGGGTGTCTGGGCAAGGCGGGAGGCAGGCGGGCGTCTGCAAGGGCCCTGCTTCCACAAAAGGCCCTGTGTCCCTGCTGACAGTGTCCACATCCACTGCACACACCCCACCAAGGTGCCTTGCACTGTGTAGTCCCTCAGCCTCTCCCCCAGAGCAGGGCAGGGTAGGGAAAGCCCTAGGCTGAGGGGACTAGGGGACGGGGCACGCTTGGAGCCTCAGAGCCTACACAGTCTGACCACCGGGAGGGTGGAGGTCAAGGAGCCTCAGTTGAGTCCCAGCTCTGCCTGTCTCAGCGGCCTCAGATGGGTCACAGTATGAGGGCGGGGTGCAGCCCAACACTCGGGAGCCCCATCCTGGAAGGCCCTGCTTGGCTAGAGGCCCCATGGCCCAGAAAACCTCAGGGCCAGGCTGCGTTGCCCCCCTAGGGTCTCAGGTCTGGCAGCTGGAGGTTGCGACAGAGAACGCATCCAGCGGCACCAAGTAAGACAACCAGCGCGCATGTGTTCCTCCAGAGCAGGCAGGAAATGGGCGGCGGCCACAGAGATGCCGCCGAAAGATGCTCTCTGTGACCCACAGTCCAAGGCTCCCCTTCACACCCACAGGTGGCTACAGCCTAGAAGCAGCGGCGGTAGGCAGCCAGAGGTGGCCAGGCTGCAGGGAAGCGGCCCCCGCACACCGGGGCAAAATTGTGACGTGTTGTGGCCACCCCAGGAACAGCCGGGCCGCTCCTCTGAAGGTGAAGCATGGCTACCACAGGACTGGCAGTTCCGCGGCTGGGGATCCACGAGAGGTGCAGACAGGGCCGAAGGAAAGCTCAGGGCAGCGCCCCCCCAGGGAGAGAGGTGGGGCCCCCGCTGTGCCTCAGTTAGGGCGTGGGCATGTGGCCCCTCCGCTCAGCCACACACGAGCCCACCTCGGGGACATCCTGTGTCTGGGTGCTACCCCAAAGCCTCAGGCGGTCATGGGGCGCAGGCTCTGGCTCTCGTGCCTTCACCGCAGGAAACAGTCAGTGTCCAGCTGGACTCGACAGGGCCCCAGGGACCTCACGCTGTGCCCACCCTCAGCCTGTGCAAGAGGAGGGTGCAGAGCTGGTGCGAGAGCTGCACCCACTCCAGAGCGGTAGCCTGCTTGCTGTGTGAGGGAGGAAAGGCTCGCTGTCCCCCCTGGCTCCTGTTGCTCTTGCTGCCTCCTGCCACCTTGAGCTGTGGTCGCTCTGCCATGGAGCCAGCCCAGTATGGACCGAAACCCCCACTAACTGTGAGCCAAATAAACCTTTCCTGTCTTAACTTTGGGTGCTGGGCAATTTGTCCCACCAATGAGGAAAGAGTCACCAAGACAGTCCGAAGCAGCAGTGCCAGAGACGAGGGCTGAGGAGGGGTGCCGGGAGCGGCTGCCAGACAGCCACGGCCCCTCCTTGGGGATGTGAAGACTTCAGCGGGTGCGAAGGCTCTGAAACGACTGAACTGCCAGTGGGTTGTGCCTGGGGCTCATGGTCTGCAAATCGAGCTTGGGGAGCCAGGTATGGTGGTGTGCACCGGTCATCCCAGCACTCTGGGAGGCTGAGGCAGGAGGATGGCAAGGTCAAACCCCGAGTAGGCAGCTGAGCAATTTAGGGAGACATTGTCACAGGATTTAAAGAGGAAAAAAATTTAAAGGGGTGGGAGTGCAGTAGGAAGGCCTAGCCAGGGGCTTAATCTCCAGTAAAAAAAAAAAAAAAAAATTTAAGAGCTGGGCAGATGTGCCTGCCTGGCAAGCACAAGGTCCCAAGTTGGGTCCCCAGCACTGCCAAAAAAAGAAGATGGCTGATAAAAGCACTTCTGCATCGTTCTTCAAAAAGAGAACAAGTCTCTGTCGCATCTTTGCAACTTTGTTCCGAGTATGTTTTTCCAGCATCCCGAGCACCACCCCATGTCTCACGGAGCAATCAAGTATCCATCCCAGATGTCCCGCCCCCTCGTCTGGGTGGGTGTGGCCGCTCAGAAATCCCCTGCTTCCCTGGAGGTGACTGGGCATAGCTAAGGGGTCTTTCCAGAGCACTGTGTCAAGGACGATAGGAGAAAAGGGGTCCCTTTCCCTCAAAAGTAGAGAACAGTGAGAGGTGCACACACACACCTGTGGGCCTTTCCTACTGCGCATAGCCTCTTTAGGAGAATAAAGCACAACGCAGGCCCACCCTCCTCGAGAGAGAGGGAAAGCGACCCCATGCAGCGGCAAATGCCTGGAGCCAGAGGTACCTGAAGCTGCCGCTCTGCCCCTGGCAACGGCGTCCTGCCTGCCCTGTGAACTTACACTGTACACAGCCGGGGGACAAGAAAGCGTTGAGCGGTCTAACTGCTTCCACATCCCCTACACTACGCACTTCTGGTCTCTGCTACACAGAATCGATGGAACATCAAGCCACAGAGCCCACGCTGGGCGAGGAGCTTGCCCGTGAGACACTCTCCTTGCTGGTCTTGTTCCTCTGTCCCTGCTTCTGTTTCCCTTCCACCTCCAAGTAAGGACTGCTGAAGCCTAAGCTTCACGCTCAAACAAGGAAGCTTCACAGCCCTGGGCAGCAGGGTAAGGCAGGTGGCCCTGCTGAGGGACGGATAAAGCTGGCTCGGTGACACCGGAGTGCTTCACCACAGTGGCAGTGTCTAAAAGCCCAGGGACCTTCCCGGGACTGGGATGCTGCCTCCGCCTGCCCACTGGCCTCTGGGCGCCTTCCTCGCTCTCCCAAGTGCGAGCACCTGCTGCACGTAGAGCTTCCTGAAGCTCTGTCAGGGTAGGCAGCCAGCCAGGGAAGGCACGGCAGCCTGGGCTCTGGTGTGAGCGGAGGATGAAGTCAGGGGTAGCAGGTGAGGGCTGCTGGGTCTCAGAGGGACATGGCCGGGGGGGGGGGGCGTCCCACATGTCACGTGACCATGGGGGACCCTTGTGGACATGGGGTCTTTGCATGTGGAAGAGATGAGGCCATGCAAGATGAAGAGGACCCAGATCTGACAACTGGTGTCTTTATGGGCAAAGGGGTCGGGTGTGGCCCACAGGCGCAGCCCTTTCCTAGCATGTGCAGGGCCTTGGTGCGATCCCTGCCACTGAAGGAGACAAGACAGAGACAGATAAGGGCAGGGACAGTAAAAGAGAAACAAAGGGAGGGCCCACAGCAGCGCAGTTTCGAGACAAGGAGCACTGGGCTACAGCAGCAGCAGCAGCAGCAGAGAAACTGGATGGAGGGGAGGTGTCCCAGAGCCTGTGGGGGGCCCTCTGCACTCTAAGTGACAGGATGCACCCTGCTGCTGAGTAGGACACAGCAACAGCGGCAATGGTGCTGGCCTGCAGCCCAGTGCCCTCAGCCTCCTGGCACAGGACGAGGGACCCTGAAGGGTGTGGTGGTTGCACACCCATTTCTCAAGGCAGAACCAGGCCCAGGTGCTGGCTCCTGCGTGGGCCCAGGTGGGTGGGTGACTATAGAGCCAGTACCATTTCTCCAAAAACAGACGCGCAGAGGTCAGCTGGGGAATTTGCAGGAAGGGGTCTCTGGCACTCACCAAACCTTGGGCCAGGTCTCCCAGGACCCCCGGGGTTCATCCTGCCACCTGGCAACACCAAGGATGCTCTCAGGAAGAGGGAAGGTGCAATAGCCCCAGGATCCAGGGCCCAGGGTTGTGGCTGGGGCTGGCTCCCACTTGTCGTCTCTCTCTCATGTCTTTCTGAGTCTGGTGGAAGTATGGGATGAGTCACGGTCCCACAAGAGAGAAGGAGACAATAGCCACTACAGCCGCACCTGACAGCCACACCTGCTGGCCCCCACTGCAGGCCAGGGCCAGGAGACCTGCAGGGCTGGCCCTGCCATCTGCTTCTGCCCGAAAATGCCAGACTCAGTAAAGAGGTCAAGATTTCTGGGATCACTGGGCCAGCCGGCACCCAAAGGGCTGAGGGTGTGATCAGAAGCAGCCAGGTGTGGAGTCCCACACCAGCCTCTTGCCCCTGGAGTCCTCTTGGCAGCCCTGGGTGTGGCCATTTCCCAGGTCCCTAATGCCCATCCAGGCTTCCCCTTATGGCTTCCTTTCGTGGAGCAAGGTCCATGCGGGAGCAGATGGCTGCTGCCCGCCAGAAGGTCTTTCTCTGCTAGCATGCAGCCAGCCCTCCTGCAGGGCAGGAAGCTGCAAAGAGCCAGCCCAGCCCCTCTGGCCTGGGGCACTGCTGTGGGCAGCCTGGCCCAGCAAGACCAGGTGGGCACGCCATTCCGGTAGGACACCTGGGAGATCACTGTCCCCAGCCACAATACGGAGCCTGTGAGTCTCCTGCAGTTCCCCTGAGAAAATTCCCGAGCCTGGTGAGAACCCTCACTGGTTCTCCTAGAGTCCAAAAAATGGGGGTGGGGGGGCTGGTCCTTCTGGGGGGCCAGGGGGAATCTGTTCCCTTAGCTTTCCAGTTTCTGGGACTTTGGACCTCTTAAAGTCTCCATCTCCAAAGGGTTCCCCTCCAACCTTATCTTCCTGCCTCACAAGTGACTCTGACCCCCACCTCCTTCCTACGAGGACCCCTGGGAGGACACTGGGCCTGCCCATGGCCCAGAGCCACCCCACCCCCACTCCCCAGTCCTCAGTCACATCCACAAGCCCAGGGTGAGAACCAAAACCTCTGGCTGGCAAACGAGGCCGCCGCTGCCATAACAGCGCTCACGCCTCAGCCCACAGTGCTCGGGGCCAGAGGTGATGGTGCAGAGATGCTCATCTCTGTAGCCCTGGGAGACTGGGAGGCAGAGAAGACAAAATGGTCCTTCATAAGCCAGGCTCAAGCCACACACAGAGCAACCGCACCATGGCACACCATGCAGCTGCAAAAGACGCATGAGGGAGAAAGACATCTTGGATGTGTTGAGAGGGGCGGCCGTCCACCGAGAAAAGGGCTCGAGCAGACCCCTCTGCAAGGGAGTACAAAGTGCCAGTCTACTGTCATCCCCCTCTCCTGGCAGGGACAGACACCAGAGCTCTTGGGGAATGCACATTTTGACAGTCCATCTACTCAGCCACCAGGGAGTGGTGGCTTAAGCAGTGTGGGGCAGGAGTCCTGATTGTCAACCTGACGCAATTAAGGCATCGCCTGAGGAATCAGTGGAGCACAATTCTGGGTGTGTCTGGTGGGCATGGGTGTGACCTGAGGGCCCACATTGTGTCCCCGGCCCCTTCTCCTGGGGCCCCTGTCTCTTTCTCTCCATGTCCCAGCCACCGTACCAAGAGCAGCTTTGCTCACCCACACTCCTCCAGCGTGAGGTTCCCGGAGCCGGCTGACCATGGACTGGGCCATGAGCCCTGCTTAAGCTTCGGTCTCTTGTGTTTTATTAGAGATGGGAAAGCTGACAGCACGGTCCAGAAGGCTTCTAGAGTCCACTGGGTGCTCAGAGTGGTGAATAATAGCACAACTTAAAATTTAGGAATTGTTTATTTCTGGAGGTTTCCGTACGTTTTCAGGCCACAGCTGACCACAAGAAAGGGAAAACACAGAGAAGACTTGTCCAAAGCTCTGACAGGCTGGGGAGACAGCTCAGTGGTCTAAGCACCTCCCTGGAAGGCACAAGGACCCCAGTTCAGTCCCCAGTACTGCATACCATGCTGGTCACCAAAACCAGGCATGGTGGTACACTCCTGTAATCCCAGCATGGAAGAAGCTAAGACAGGAGGATCACTAGGAGTGCGAGCTGCATAGTGAGACCCTGTGCCAAATAAATAAATAAAAGATTTTCAAAAAAAAGCTCTGACACAGCACAGTTTAAGCAGGGCTTAAGAAAAAAAATTCTATTATATCCAAAGGGATGGACAGCTTGAGATGGCACAGGGTGCCTTATACAGATCTGTCTTATTGCTTAACTAGGCTTTATAAATTGAATGGAGGATATTTTTTTTTAAAAAACTGAAACACCAGCCAGTCGTGTGGTGTGTACTCAAGATCTCAGCTCCTGGGGAGGCTGAAGCTTGAGGGTTCCACATCTGAGGCCCATGTGGGCAACTTAACCAAGACTTTGTGTCAACATTTAATAATGAAAACTAAGAAGGAACTGGGGGTGTAGCTGAGAGGCAGAATAACTGCGCAGTGTGTGCAAGGCCCCAGCGCCCATCCCCAGCCCTGGGAACATGCACACCGTCCCCTACACATACACCACCCTCCAAGTTCAGAGCCTTACGGGTTTTGTTTCCCATAGGCAACATCCTTTGGAGGAAATGATGCTCCCCACCTGGACCCACCCATTGGTGATGGCAGGGACCCTCTGCACCCACAGCTGGCATCAGCTGGTAAAGATGCCACCAGCTACAGGAGGCCAGGGCAAAGGTCCACAGGCCCTGCTCTCAGGGCTGGCCCAGGGCAGGGGTCATGCTGCAGTCGGGTCTGGAGCAGGCTGTGGCCCAGGCCCATGTGCCATGTCTCTGCCATCCCTAGGACAATGCTGTTTGTTGCAAGGATGCCAGCTTACCCCCTCATGAACAGAAACCTCAGTCCAGCCTGGGGTAGAAAGGCCCTGGCTGAGGGGCAAGCAGGAAGCAGAGCCCAGCACCAGCCTTGGTCCCACACAGGCGCTGCCTTCCTCTGTGTCTGGGGCCCCACGGTCACCCCGAGGCTCCTCCCTCCATTCCAACAGAGTCTCTCAGAAGGGCCACCAGGTGGAAAGGTCTGAACACGGCCATCAAGCAGCATGTCTGCCGTGGCTGCATGCCCGGGGCTCATCATCATCACCAATCCTGCAGTTGGCTGAGCCCTCTGGGCTCACAGATGCCAGCCCATGATCCAAGGGTCCCACCAGCTGTGAGGACCCAGCACCTGAGGGAGGCGCCGCCTTCCTCACGGCCATCTCTGCAAGCTGCACACACCTGTCCTCAAGACACGAGTGACCCTCCCGCTCGGCGCCTCCCCCACTGCCCTGTGCTTGTCCTGCCCCTGAGGAAATCAGAGCCTCTCAGGTAGCGGCTGCCCCTACCTGCTCTCCACAGAGCTGTCTCCAGCACCTGCAGCCCTGACCTGCCCCGCCCCTCGCCCACTGTCACGGCATGGAGTGCAAGGTAGAAAACAAAAGGAAACGATGGCCAGGAAGGACAGCCATTGTTGTTCCTTCAGGATGACACAGGCGTCACTTACCTCCTTTTAAGTATGACTTTCTAATTTTCCCATAGGAAGCAAGTGCTACATCTAAGGCATTAAAAATAACTGCCAAACCGAATTTGTTCTTAAAATATCAGGTGAGTACTGTACTCACACAGCCACCACCCAGTGCTGGGGAGGAGGAGTGGGAGCAGCGGGATTTTGGACCCAGTGGGAGGGGGAGTAGGGGGATTCCATGCTCCTCCTGCTCCCTGAAGCTTCGTGCTTGTGCTCCCAAGCAAACCCTGAGTGTGGCGAACACGGATGCTCACGCTGCCCACCCACACCACACCACCACCTTCACTCTCTCCGTGGGTCAAAAGCCACTGAGAATCAGGCTGAGGTCTGACCCAGTGAGAGGTCAGAGCCTTCCCAGAAGCTCTCTAGGCCTCCAGAGCCACATCAGGCAGAGCCGCCCAGGACGCAAGGCACTGTGGGAAGAAGCAAGGCTCTGGGCCTTCAATCACCTGGAGCTTGACAAGGCTGCCAGGTGGCTCGGGATGCAAGGCCCAGGGGGCATCCCTGCTCCTGCCCTCCAGCTCTCACCCCAGCTGGCCCAAGCAGCAGCAGGCCAAGCACTGCCTAGAGACCCCATAGCAGTCCCACTTGGCACCTGTTCTCTTGGGGCTATGGCTCCTCTAAACCCCAAATTCGGTGTCCAAATCGCATACTAGGTGGTTGTTGGTTCCAAGCGCCGAGTCTTGTGCCAGCCCCTAAGCAGTGTCCACAGGTCTGCTTTGCTGGGTACACGTAGCAGGGCCAACCAGCCTCCTCTGTGTCCCTGCTCCAGCCAGGGGCAGACACCCTTCCTTTACTAAATGGTCAGGCCACTCACTCCTCGTACCAACAGAACAGCCACCTCCTGTGTCCACGACAGCTCCCATCAGACACATCAGACATACACAGAACACTGAAGAGTCACCAGCCTGCTGTGGGGAGCAGAGGCTGTGGGCCCCATGACCCTGCAGGGCAACCTGTGGGCACCTCCGAAGAACGTCTAGTTTCCATGGAGCCCAGTTTCAGAAATACTGGCCTAGGACTGGGGTGGGACCGCACCGTTCAGCAAAGCAAGCCTCAGACACCAGCTGGGTGGCCCGCATGCCTGGCTACCACTGACCTACCTGGAGGCCGCGATCTCGGCCTTCTGCCTGGCGATGGTGGCAGCGCGCTCAGCAGCCTCCACGGCCCGGTCCACCTTCTCCCGGATCTTGCTGGCGCGCAGCGGGATGAGGTTCTTGCGCTTGCCGCTGACAAGGACGTTCTGCTTGTACTTCCCCTCCTCCTTGGTGCCATCGGGGAAGGTCATGCAGCCGTAGCCGTGCCGCCGGTTGCAGGCCCACTCACCCTCGTACTTGAGCCCGTCGGAGCGCTGGCTCACCCCGAAGCCCGAGCGCTTGTCGTTCTTCCACTCACCCACGTAGGTCTCGGTGGTGGTGGCGTCAATGTCGTCCTCGATGACGGCCAGCTCGGCCTCCGCCTCCCCCAGGCTGATGGTGGAGTGGACGTCGCTGGCTGTGGAGCTGATGGTGCTCATGCCGGCCTCACTGCGGAACGAGCTCTGTTTGCTGCGCTGGCTAGCCAGACTGCTCTTGGACTCCGACTTACGCAGCTTCAGCCCGCTAAGCAGCGAGCGCCGGAACAGCCCCTTCTTCTTGCTCTTCAGGATCTCCGAGTCACTGTGCACCACCAGTACAAAGCCGCCCCGTGACACAGCCGGGCTGCCGGTGCCTGCTGGGGAGGCATCCGGGTGCAGCGCCGAGCCATTGGTGTGCTCGCTGCGCAGGGAGTTGATGGACGTCCTCAGGGGCGAGCGGATGACCGCTGCCATGCCGTAGGGCACACTCTGCCGCACACCGTAGCCCTGGCGCATGCCGCCAACCCACTGGCCCTGGTACGTCCCTGGGGAGACAAAGGAGAGCAGGTGAGCCTGTGTCTGCCGGCACCTCCAGCTTGGTGGCACTTGGGGTCCCAGGGCCATCCCAGAGTCCACATGACCAGGAGCTTCCAGCACTCAGGAGGCTGAGACAGGACTGATTCCTCTAAGTTCAAGACCAGACTGGACTACTTCGTGAGTTCAAGGCCAGCCTGAGCTATATAGGGAGATGCTGTAGTGAAAACACAAAATCCAAAGTGAAACAGGCAGCAAGGACAAGAAGCCACAGACCTTTCCACCCAGCCTCCATGGCTGGCTCCTTCCCTTACAGGCAGGATGAATACAGGCAACTGGTGAGCCCAGGAGGAATGCCTCGGCCCCAGCGTGGTCTACACAGTGTCCTCCTGCCCAGGGAACTAGTGAGATTCCTGCTGCCCAAGCCATCCGAGAAGAGTCTCAAGACCTGTCAGCAGGGACAGCGGGGAAGGGATGGGAGGGGAAGGGACTGGAGCACGAGAATCAGCGCTTAGCAGCCCTCAACAAGGAAGTTGGGGATTCACACCAGCACCGGCAAGCCCCTGGCCATGTCCAGCATCCCCAAGAGCCACAGTGCAGCACCCCACAATGGAGCACCATACACTGTGAAGAGGAGGGAGGTCAGCGACAGCAAGTGAGGGAGGGAAGCCAGATGTAGGCACGAGCTGCATCCCATACAGGCTGTGGCATCGCCAGGTCCAGAGACAGAGGAGAGGAGGGGCCAGGAGTGGGGAGGGACCGGTGCACCTAACATGGACCAAGTTTCTGCTCTGGGTGCGGGACATGTGCTGCCCATGGACTGCAAGGATGGTGGGCACACTGGGAACATACATAGTGTCACAGCCTACACCCTTAGAAGAGGCTCAAAAGCCAGGCACGATGACCTACGCCTACACTCACCACCACTCACAGGCTGAGGCTGGAAGATTGCATGCCGTAGTTACACACAGGTGATCAAGAAATATAGTGAATGGTTCCATAATTTTAAAAATGTATCACAGTAGGTGACACATCGCTGCGACCTTCCTCCACACCCCTTGCTTGGGACACACAAGCTTGGGTCCCACTGCTCCTGCCACTCTGAAGCAGCGCTAGGCTCTGCTTTGCTGTTGTTACAAGGCGCAATCAAAAACTTTGAGTGTACAGCTGCGGGGCCAATACAATGGCGCTCTCGGCTGTGGGACCAATAGAAAGGCACTCGCGGCTGCAGAGCCAATAGAAAGGTGCTCGCAGCTGCTGAGCCAATAGAAAGGCGTTTATGGCTGTGTAGCCAATAGAAAGGCACTCGTAGCTGTGGAGCCAATAGAAAGGTGCTTGTGGGTACAGAGCCAATAGAAGGGCACTTGCAGCTGTGGAGCCAACAGAAAGGTGCTCGCAGATGCAGAGCCAACAGAAAGGCACGCGTGCCTATAGCGCCAATAGAAAGGTGCCCACGGGTGCGGAGCCAATAGAAAGGCGCTTGTGACCGTGGAGCCAATAGAAAGGCGCCTGTGCCTGTGGAGACAATAGAAAGGTGATTGTGGGTGCAGAGCCAATAGAAAGGCGCCTGTGGCTGTGGAGCCAATAAAAAGGCGCTCATGACTGTGGAGCCAATAGAAAGGCGCTTGCGGGTGCGGAGCCAATAGAAAGGCGCTTGCGACTGTGGAGCCAATAGAAAGGCATTCGTAGCTGTGGAGCCAATAGAAAGCTGCTCACGGGTGCGGAGCCAATAGAAAAGCGCTCGCAGCTGTGGAGCCAATAGAAAGGCACTCCTGGCTGTGGAGCCAATAGAAAGGCGCTTGTGGCTGTGGAACCAATAGAAAGGCGCTTGCGGGTGCAGAGCCAATAGAAAGAGGCTTGTAGCTGTTGAGTCAACAGAAAGGCGCCTGTGGCTGTGGAGCCAACAGAAAGGCGCCTGTGGCTGTGGAACCAATAGAAAGGCACCTGTGGCTGTGGAACCAATAGAAAGGTGCTTGCGGGTGCGGAGCCAATAGAAAGAGGCTTGCAGCTGTGGAGCCAATAGAAAGGCGCCTGTGGCTGTGGAGCCAATAGAAAGGCGCTTGCGGCTGCGGAGCCAATAGAAAGGCGCTTGAGGCTGTGGAGCCGATAGAAAGGTGCCTGTGGCTGTGGAGCCAATAGAAAGGTGCTTGTGGCTATGGAGCCAATAGAAAGGCGCTCGTGGCTGTGGAGCCAATAGAAAGGTGCTCGTGACTGTGGAGCCAATAGAAAGGTGCTTGCGGGTGCAGAGCCAATAGAAAGGCACTTGTGGCTGTGGAGCCAATAGAAAGGCGCTTGTGGCTGTAGAGCCAATTGAAAGGCACCTGTGGCTGTGAAGCCAAAAGAAAGGCGCGGGCCAACGCATGATGGCATCCTGACCCACCTCATGCAATGGATCCCACAACATGCAACTGCTAGCTTTCAAAATGACCAACTAGGATAAACATTCTAAGTCCATTCAGGACCTTGAGGCAGCGGCAAGAGAACCACTAAGGCCAGGAAAGAGGGCTCCAGAGCTACTGCAAGAAGCAGAAGGAACAATGGGGCTACGTGTACTCGCAGCCAGGAACAAGGCTTGGAGGGGTCACTGAAATGTATCTTTACAAAATTTTACAAAGTATTTTTCAGTCCTACTTTGCATACAGCAATATAGTAAGGAGGAGGAGCAGCCAGAGCAGACCCTCCTTTTTTGCCCCTTGTGTGTGGCTTCAAGCTGGTTCCACCACTCCCTGCCCCTGCTTTGCTATGTAGAACACCGCAGTCACAGGGACTGAAAGGCACCGGGTAGGCACCAGTAAGGCAGAGCTCCGCTACTGCTACTGTCATCTTGGTCAGCCGAGCCAAGAGGCAGTGAGGCTGGCTGGATGGGTGGTCCCCATGAGGGTCCTGGGATGGCACATGGCCTGGCTACAGCTCTTGCACCCCAGAGCAGCAGAAGCTGCAAGCCAGAGCCCCAAGACTGAAGCCCACACAGGCTTTCCTCATCCCACATACTCTTGCCATGGAAAACTGCCATCATCAAGCCGAGAGGCCTCACATAAAAGTTCTGACCACTGGTGTCTCCTAATAAGTCCGAGATCTGACAACCAAGCCCAGGCCTCTCTTCTTGGGGGCAAAGTGGCCTGGTATCCAGCAGCAGTAGGGCACATGGCCTCTATCACTGTGGTGCAGCCCAGCCACTGTCACATGCCCCATCGTGGGGACAAAACCTAGAAATGTGGGACACAGAGCTTTGTACCCCAGCAATCCATCGGCTTTACCACCCACACCCCCCCAAGGGGGATTCACCACCAAAGACAAGCCAGGACAGGGTTTCTGTGCTCTGGACTCAGGAAGGTGCCTCCTCAACGAGGTTGGGAGGGTATGGCCTGGGCACAGCCTCCCAGGAGACTCCTGGCCAGCCTCTCTTGGCCCCTGTAGTACAGAGGTAAAGGGTGGTGGCAGCAGTGGCATGGCGCCTGGACCAGCGCTAGGTTGGCATGAGATTCAGGGTGCTCCTCACTGCCCTACTGCTCTAGACTGTAGCCCAGGAGAAGATCCCAACCATTCTGGGAACAGACAGTAGCAGAGCAAGGTGACAGCATCAAGGCCATGCTGCCCAATCCCTAAATACCCTGGGATGCTCCCAAAATAAACATCCCTGGAGAGGCAGGACACACACTGCGTAGAGACCGTAGGGACCACAGCCCAAGGCTCACCTCTGACCACCCAGTTGGAAGCCCTGAGGCCCAGTGACGTTCACTTTTCTCAGCCCAGGTGACTCCAGCTGTAGCACAGCCTGTGTCTCAAGAATACAGGAGACCCAGAGCAGAGCTTCCAGAACCTTCTTCTCATCAGGTCCCACTCCTCTCCACATACTCATGGCTGGCTGCCTGACCTCCCCACCACATAAGAACCTTGCCCAGACTGCAGGCTCGTCCCAGCTATATCTCGGTCTGAGGTTTTCTTTTTCTTTTTTTTTTTTTTGACTTTTTGAGACAGGGTCTCGCTATGCAGTTGAGGCTGGCCTTGAGCTCATTTTCGTAGCCCAGGCTGGTCTCGAACTCGCACTGATCCTCCTGCCTCAGCCTCCCGAGTGCTGGGATTACAGGCGTGCGCCACCACGCCCGGCTCGGTCTGAGGTTTTCGCTTCCTTATTTTACTGCCAGTGATGGGGATTGAATCCAGGGCTGTGCGCACATCCAGCCCATGCTGTGCACCTTGAACTCTCAGCCTCTTTCCCAACCTTTGGTAGCTGGCATTTCCACACACAGTCTTCTGTCTTACCCTCCAAGAAGTCCTAGGACGGAGGCACTCGCTCCCATGGAAGATGTTCATGGTTCCTGGTAAACCATGTCCACAAAAGACTCCTAGAGTGACCATGCCACCCCAGTGGTCACCAATACCAGCTGCGTGCTTGAAAAGTCCTTCTTAGCTAGGCTAAGAAGGTGAGATCTCCTGGGGTTGGGCAGGGCTGACTCATGCTGGGGTCCAGAGCACCCAGGGCAGCTGGAGAGGCGAGCCCGCCAGGGTGGGCCCTGACCCACGTGCTGGAGTCCTTGTGTGGACACCAAGGACATACACGGCAGGACCACTCTAGCACAGATGCTACAGGGGTCCCTGCAAGAGCCTGTCCGCAGCTCCTTGGGTTGAAATCTCACCCTGTGGGACTGGGGGAGGCTGCCCTGTGGAATTTCATCCGGGCTGTGCTTGGACATGAATGTAGAACTCCGAATCCCTAGCCATGTGGCTGCATGGAAAGAAGACAGAACAAACCAAGGAAAAGGTAAACAGCCAGACTGCTGAGAATGTGTAGAGGATGAGCCAGGCACAGCGGCCCACACCTGCGATCCCGGCTACTTGGGAGGCTGAGGCAGGTGGATCAAAAGCTGGAATCCAACTGGGGCCACTCAGTAAGATTCTGTCTCCAATTAAAAAATACAGGGCCCGGCAGGATGGCTCAGTGGTCTAAAGTGCTTGCAGGTGGCTACAGGGACCGCGGTTCAATCCCTGGCACCACATGCTGTGCCAGCCCTGCCCTCAGGGCAGCTGAGTCAGCCATAAAAATAAGTAAAGAAACAATTAAAAAATACAAAGGGCTGGGGGTGCAGCTCAGTGGTCCAGAGTCCTGGGTTCCATTCCCAGATATATAGGGATATACACACATTCCTATGCATCTTTATATACTGCATAATGTTATACATAATTATGAGCTATTATACAAAATTACATACAGTGTATAAAATTTATATACCTATGCCATACAAAGTACATTCATAATTCTGTATATGTACTCTAAATGTACATGTATACCCATATATTTTAAAATAATTAGTAAAAAGAAGAGAGCCCCTCCTCTCCAGCAAGACACAGGGAGAAAAGAAACAGAGCCAGGAAACCCTGGAGGAGGGGTGCACATGCAGCAGAGCCCAGCGGGCCACTGGGGACCCAGGGCTGGGGTTCAGCAGAAAGAGCCGAGCCACACACGGACAGGCGGAGCCATGGGTCACCGGGCATTTGGAGGTTGCCCAAGAAGGAGAGGGGACCTCAACATGAGTGAATGGCAAAAAGAACTTGGCACGGCCATGAACAATGTAGGTGGAAGAAGCAGCGAGCCAGACAAACAATCTAAATCCCAAGAGGTAGGGTGCCACATTCCTCAAGTGAGAATAAAATGCAGCTTTGAAAAAGAGGAGGAGGGCTGGGGAGATAGCTCAGCGGTCCAAGCACCTGCCTGGTAAGCACAAGGACCCAGGTACAATCTCCAAAACCAGGCATGGGGGCCCATGCCTGCAAAACCAGCACTGGGGAAGCTGAGACAGACAGATCACTACAAGTCTGAATGGCACAGTGAGGCCCTGTATCAAAAGAAGAAAAGAAAGGAAGGGAATGGGGCCCGGCGGGATGGCTCAGTGGTTTAAAGCCCCTGCTTGGGAAAGCTTGGGCGGCTTCAGGGACCTTGGTTCGATCCCCGGCACCACATGCTGCGCCAGCCCTGCCCTCGGGGAGGGCTGAGCCGGCCATAAAAATGAGTGAATAAACAAAGGTTCTGAAACAAGAAAAAAATAAATAAAATTAAAAAAAAAAAAAAAAGAAAAGAAAGGAAGGGAAGAGAAGGGAAAGTAAAGCAAAGCAAAGATGAGAAAAGAAAAGAGGAGAGGAGAAGAGAGAAAATGTTTCTGGGGCAGGGAGACAGCTGAGTAACATAAGTGCCTGCCAGTCAAGTGCAAGGTCATGAGTTCAATCCCTGATACCAAAAAATAAAAATAAAGATACAGAAAGAAAGCTTTTCAGACACTAAAATACAAAGTAATAGGTAGGAAAAGCAGACAAAAGGACTCATCCAGGAAGCTCCATGTCCAAGGACCCTAAGGCGACCAGAGGCAAAGTAGGAATACCTCCAGAATCAAGGGTGTCCCTGAGTCCAACCTGGGCCTGCAGACAGCCTGCACAGGCCAGGCCAGAGCCCAGCCTGTCGCCTGGCAGTGTGAAGCTTCGGATCATCACTGCACAGGTTTTATATGCTTCAAAGTGAAAGAAAAGCAAACCATTTGGATGACCTAAGACAGACAGAACGGCAGAGGGCGACAACCATGACAACAAACCCAGATGCTGGGCAGAGGTGATTTTCAGTCTGCAGCCTACACCAATTCCTCCATCAAGTAATCAAGCCACACTAGTTCATGTTCCACAACCCCTCCTCAGGTGGCTCTGCCAAAAGGAGGGAAGCAACCGAGGGAGGGGAAGGGCCGGGATCCAGCGCACTACGGGGAAGGCAAGTGGGAAGCAGCTGAGGGAAGCTGTGTGGGGCCCCGGTAAAGCAGCCGGCAGGGCCGAGAGAAAATCCGCATCGAGAGTCCTTTTGCTGAGCATTTGGAAGGCAGAGAAAGAATTAGCCAGTGATTTAATAAAATAATAATAATAATGATGCAATTTAAAAAGTGAGCCAACTGTTAACTCAGATAGCACACAGAAAGTACACTGGACCGGGGAACGTTTATGGTCAGCAGCAAGCAGCGCTGGTACAGTCATAAGCACTGCACACGGGTTAAAGAATCCCGGCACAGCCACATGGCATGGCCAGGAAGGGGCTGAGAGGAAGCCAGGAAGCTGGGCACACTCGCAGGGCTGGTGGCCAGGCTCCAAGGGGCTCAAAGTCTGGGTCCTGGGGATGGGCGCCAGTGGCCAAGCGGGGCCTGTGTGAGTTCCAACACTGTCTTCTTTCTGGTATCATGTTCACTTATGCTGGGCACAGCGGTCAGCAGCATGGGGGGCACAGCAGCTGGCAGCATGGGGGGCACAGCGGCTTGCAGCACACCCCACAGGCATGGCTGTGTCTCCTCCCCACACTGGGAGCAAGGCTCAGACAGAGGCTGTGCTGGCCAGTGACGCCCACCCCATGTATCTGGAAGGCTGAGAGGAAGACGAAGAGAGACCACGGGGCAGCCAGGGGCCCAGGGGAGCCAGGAGGGGCCACCAGAGCAGGGTCAGGGTGGCAGGACAACGGCAGGAGGGCACAGGAGCTCCAGGGGCTGCGAGCAGCCAGCAGCAGGGGTGACCCCACAGATACCCTCCTACTACCCAGATGAGGCCTGGGATGGGCCCGGGTGTGAAGAGCACGGGGGGGCAGGCCTGCCTCACCAGGGAGCACGGGCACCAGCCCAAGGCACAAGGCACACCCCGGGGCCAGCACACGCAGCTCTGGACCGCCGGCTTCTTGGCCCAGGATTCCCATCCCACGGGCCCTCCCACCGCCATTGCTCCCTGAAGAAGCCCATGAAGGCTGCTTCCCAAACAGGCAACCAAAAAACAGGGCAGAACCGACTCTCAGAGTAAAGAGCACCCTCGTGGGGAGCCCTGCCCAGGAGCCCACCCTCAGGCGCTGTGGGTGCCGAGCCCAGACGTGCCAGCACCCAGAGCAGCCAGCATCACATCACCACCCAGAGAAGGGAGCCAAGCTGCCCAAAGCTGCACAGCAAGCAGCTGCCTTGGCACGCAGCAGTGCAGCTCTTGGGCCAGGCCCACAATCCCGGCTCACCCCTGCTGCAGGGCCCCAGAAGCAGGCCCCAGGCAGAGTCCTCAGCAGCCCCCAGGCCCTGTGGCCCCCACGCATCCTCCCCACCGCACCAACTGGCCCAGGGCCCTGAGTGCTTCTCTCCTGCTCTGAACTCACCCAGGGGCAAAGGTCCCTTGTCTTCCTCCTCGCTCCCTTGTGGCCCTGGGGATGGCACTGAAGACCTTACAGGTCCTGGCAGGTGCTCTACCCTCAGCACCTTCTGGGACGGGTTCTCCTAAGTTACTCAGGTTGTCCTGGAACTTGCCTCAGCCTCCTGAGTGCTGGGGATCACAGATGTATGCACCCACACCTGGCTCCATCAGGTTCTGCACCATCAAGTCTCAGAGAGCACAACACAGAAGAGAAGAAGAGCTGCACGCAAAGCTCACAGCCGCAGCCACAGTCACAGCAGCTACTTAAGCCACTGAGCTATCTCTCCAGCCCTTTAAATTTTGTCATGGTTCCCAACTTGGTAAAGATGCTATAACAGCTGCACTGAACACACACACACACACACACACACACACACACACACACACACACACACACACACATGCACGCGCGCGGAATCACAGGCCAATGTAGCTTGTCTGTGAAAACCCGAGCTCGGCAGGGCCTTCTCATGCCTCGACAAGACACAGGCAGGGCTGGGCCCAGCGGCATCAAGCACCTTCTCTGCACCGTGAGGGGGCGCTGCCCCAACAGCCATGGTAGCCCCCTGGCTCTATCATCTGCACAGGACACCCTAAAGCCCACCCAGGGTGGCCCAGCTTGCATGGAAGCAGGGACGCATGGCAGAGGTGGCACTGCTGCTGGATAGCAGGGTTACAGGGCAAGGACAGCTGCCCCAAAGAGAGACACGGGGAAGGAGCCTGGCAGGACAAGGGCCACCCTCACAGGAGCTAGGCCTCCTTTCAGTGTCCCCGGTGGCCACCAACTCCCCCATGTGGGCTCAGCACCCCAGGCCAGGCCTGGGAGAGCCTCCCTGTCCCCACCAGGAAGGCCTCTGCCCTGGGTGGCAGTGGGTGCTGAGGAGAAGGCAGGTCACCACTGGGTCCCCAACCTGCCTGGGAGGGCAGGTCACCAGCCATCTTTCCAGCCCAGGTCTTGTGCATGGAGGCCAGCCAAGGCCCCTCAGGAGGTGACTCTGGGGCTTGCCCTCTGGGGCTCCTGGACTCTATCACCTTCCAGTCTCAGCCCTCAGCCTTTTGGGGAGCCTGGCCAGACCCCACACCACACAGCTTTCACCCCCCACCCTTTCCTGTCACAGTCACCGTCACATAGGCAGGAAGGGCTATCTGTGCCCTTACCACAGTCAGGGGTCCCCATGAGACCAGGAACATGGCAAGCTTCTGTCCTGACCTGGCTCTGCCTGAACTCACACATGGAGCCCGAACCACTAGGCAGCTGGCCTCAGATCCATGAGAGAAGGAGAAAAGGAAACAGCTTGGCTTTCTAGAAACTTCCTTCAGCCATCTCCCAGAAGCCCTTGAAGCACAGACCCTAGGCAGAAGCTGAGCTCTGAGAGACCCAGGGAAGAGGGCAGAGTGCTTGTGACTAGGACAGAGCAGGACAGAAGCACCAGCCCACATGACAGTCATTCCTTAGCCAACCCACTCACCTTCTGTAGCCCCCCCCCTCCTAGAGATGAGGGCACCCCTCCTGGTCATGTCGGGCCTTCAGGGCACCCTACTTCCCCTGGCCCTCCCCAAGTACAGCAGGCTCCAGGACCCTCACAATAGTATACAATAGTACTATACCCGAGGGCAACTGCCAGGACTGCAAGGCTCAGGTCATGGCCCCGGGGTGCTCCGGGAAGCAGGGGTTCCTGGGGTATAGGATGAAGGCCAAAGCAGCAACTCTGATTCTCCCAGGATGGGAACCATCACAGGGTTCCTTAGACCCTGGAGTCCTCAGGATCCCCTTGCCCGACCTCCCCAGGGGGCCATTTCCCCAAGACACCACTGGACGGAGGCCTCTCTTGGGACTCTGGACTCAACCCTGCCCTAAAGCTGGAGTCCAGTTGGCTCTCAAGGCCAGGCCAGAGTTCCTGTGCCCTGAACACCCCTATGGTCCCACCTCTGACTGGAATCCAAGGCAGGCAGGGGAGGCCCCAAGATACTAGAACAACCTAGACACCCAGCACATCCCCGGAGGAGGTCCTGGGGTTCCTTTCTGGGTGACTTGGGCGCCCTGTAGCCTCTTAGCCTCAGTTTCCTCCCCTGCAGTGAGCAGCAAGGCTTTGTAGGGTGTAAGGTGGACACGAAGACACGCTGGGTATGTGGGCCACAGCCGCAAAGACACATGAGCCGGGGCACCCAGGACACCAGGCCCAGGGCCTCATCCTCCGACAGCCCCTCCCTGGCTCCCACTCACAAAGCTGTCCTGTGTTCCTGTGGCCCCTGGGGGTCACTGTTGTGGCAGCCACTTCCCAGCCTCTGCTACATTTCTGCTGCAGTCCCTGTGGCGGGGATGCAGGCCTCAGGCCCTGCTCTGGAACAGCTGAGGGTGACTATGAGTTTGTTCTGGAGGGGCTAAGGTTTTATCCTGGTCACTCCCCACGCACACGCTGCCCCAGGTCCTTGGGGGGCTGGACCCTCATTCCTGGACATGCAATCTGCTCACTCCTCCCACAGACGATACCAGTGCTTTCCTCCCCACCCATCAGCATCACTCTGGCCACCTGGGTCTCCACACACCTCCCCTGCTGTAGGCCTGCTCCCTACTCAAGGCAAGCAGCTGCAGCCCTGACCGTCTGACCAGCAAGTCAGCTGGGGCTCCCACATCACAGATAATTCTGCGGCCAGC
Organism: Myocastor coypus; assembly: GCA_004027025.1. Lineage (NCBI taxonomy): Eukaryota > Metazoa > Chordata > Mammalia > Rodentia > Myocastoridae > Myocastor > Myocastor coypus. The sequence goes on along the minus strand of PVJA010003508.1, from coordinate 29,766 downwards.
ACTCAGGCAACACCTGCAGGGCCCTATGCCCCAGGCAGTATAACTCTCATGGTGCCAGTCACAGCTGCCAGGAACAGAGCAGGGAGCTGACCCTGAGGAGACACCCCGACCCCACAATGCTTGGGTCTAAGTGTGCTGGGGGCAGGAGAAGGGCAGTGGGAAAGTTGATCACCCACCATCCTGGCTATCACTCCCAGTGGCCTCTACACCTGACAGAAAACCGCAGGACTGCACAGGAAGCCGGGTATCTAATACTCAAGATGAGCAGAGCCACACGGGCTCCACCTGCCGAGCCCTGAGGAACACAAGCCAGAACCAACCAGGGATGGCGAGACTCAGACAGTGGAGGCACTGGCGAGGACCGGGTATAGCCAGGGCCCTTGCAGCTGGAGCCTCGGCTCCCCACTGCTTTCTCCACAAAGCACTGTCAGGCCAAGGGAGCTCCTAGCACACAGCCCGACACAGCCAGGGTCCAAATCCACAGTGCGGGGTGGGGTACAGGCTGCAAGGGGCCCCAGACCCCAGTGCCTGGCCATGGCAGAGGAAACAATCTGAGCTGGCAGCTCAGGCTCACCAACACAGAGGTGCACCTGGGCCTCAACTGGCACTTGTTCTGCTCACCACACAAAGTTCAGGTGCTCGTGGAGGATGGGGGTCCTTGCCTGGCAATCTGTGAGGTTGGGGGAGGCTGTGAACCCTCAGAAGTACATAAAGCACCACAAGGCTGCAGGGACCTGTGTTCCTTCAAGGGATCTCACAAGCTTAGGAAATGCTGGGCAAAGCCCCCAGATGCCGCCCACTTGGCCCTGCGATGGGCATCGGCCCCACCTCCTCCCCTCAGGACCTTCCTTATCTATAAAGCAAGGGCCTGACTGAGGTCTGCTCAAGGCTGGCCTTGGACTCACTTTGTAGCCCAGGCTGGCCTCGAACTCAAAGCAATCCTCCTGTCTCAGCCTCTCGAGTGCCGGATTACAGGTGTGTGCCATCGCGCCTGGCACTATTTAAAGGAACGAGAGAAACAGCATGCATGCTAAGACATCCTGCAGCAGAAGACCAGCCTTCACAAAGCGACTTACTTCTTACATGGGCCACCCAGCTCTGCAGCCCATGCTGACCACATATACTGTTTGCAACACCTGCTGCATGACCCCTGCCTGCCCTATGTGTCCCCAAAAAGCTAAGTCCACGTCCACAAGCCCAACACCTGTGAACTCAGCCTCCTCTTTGTAGCTGTAACAATAGGAAGTTCATCCTGGATTTAGGCCGAGAGGTAGCAGGAGACAACAGGTGCAGGCCATTGTGAGAGTGGAGGCCGGATGCAGCATTCCCTCACCCGAGGGTCCTGCACTGGAAGTTCTCCAGGCTGTATTCTTTACACACTGTGCTGCATCACCCCCCACAAGCCCCTCAAACATCTGTATCAGAAGCAACAGCTCTCTGTCCTGTCTGCTCTTAGCAAGTTCCAGGTCAGGGACACCACCCTTGGAGTGCCCAGTTTGAGTGAACAGGCTGCAGCATGGTCCATGAGGGGAGCTCGCTGAGGGGACCCATGAAGCAGTCTCCACCTGAGCTCAGTGTCACCCAGAGATTTGAGGCACCCTGGGACCGGCTGCACCCTGAGCAGCCCTTCTTCAAAGCACTCAGAAACGAGAGCCTGGACAGCAATGCTGCCTGCCAGCCTCCAGGGGACACCTAGCTATGGCACCCACTGTGTCCCCACAGTGTCTGCAGAAGCCAGACAAAGCACTTCGGGCAGTGGCTAGGGTGACTCTAGGCGCGGCCAGGGCAGGTGGCACTAACCAGAGCTCTGATTCTCAAAGTGGGGCTCCAGGGAGCAGCTGGAGCAGCACACCCAACCTGTGCGGTTCATTCTGGGCCCAGAAGGGCAGAGATGGGTCTAGAAACCCTGCTCAGACATACCTTCTGGGCAGCTTTGACCCCCACCAATGTGAACATCTCATAGTCACCTTAGGCATCCCTGAGATGCCCCAACACCCACACACTAAAGGAGAAGGGGCCGTTTTGGCCCCTGGAATGAGAAGTGTCAGTCCATGCAGGCTCAGACATAGCAAAGGCCAGCCACGGAGCCCAGAAGCAGAAGGAGAGGAGGAGCAGGGAGGAGAGAACCCCCTCAGGCCTCGCCCACCTCCACACAGCAAGTCGGCTACTCCCGCACTTGGCTCCTTGCAGTGCTTGTGCCAAGAGCCTGCCCTGGGCCTGAGGAACCTCTGCGACACAGGGGAAGCAGAGAGGTGGTCTGGGTTGGGTTGGAAAGCGCGTCATGGCTCCATCACAGAGGCCAGAAAGCCCAGGCAGGGCAGGAGGGGCCTCCACGAAGCCCAAAGACATTACTGCTCTGCTCTCCTCTCTGCAGACTCAGCTTGGGCACAATGCCCCAGGGTCCCCACTGTCCCCCAGGACACAGGAAGAATTCTCACCAGCAGAACCTCCTTCCAGATCCCCAAATCAACAAAAGAACCTTGAACTATCTCAACATTTGAGCTCTGGTCCCTGCCCAACTTGCTTTTTCTTTTAGAAGTCACATGGTCCTTTTTGGTGGGCAGGAGGGGAGGATTATATTTGATTTTCTTCCAAACTGCATTGTTGTAAACCAGGTAATGTATACAGTAGGAACTCGGCAAAGGTTCACAGCTGAGTCACAGGGCTGGCCCTGTTTCCCTGTCCCTGTGACCAGCAGGAGCCTTGAGCACGCTGGAGGTGTGGGGGCCAAAGGCAATGCAGCTGGGAACGGCAGCCACAAAGAGGCAGCCAGAGTGGGACAGGCGCACAGCCCGCACTGTCCCCAAGGATCTGCAGAGCTCACCTGCCTCACACTCAGCAGGGGTCCAGTCCACCCTGGCTGCTGGAAAGTCGGCGCCTGGGTGCTTTGCTCAACACCAGCTGCCTTGCTCAGGGAGAACCCCAGCAGGCTCTCATGCAGGGAGCCAACCCCAAGAACAAAGCCCATCCGGGAGCTCGACCGGGGTGACACAAGCCCCGTGCAGCGGCACATGTCTCATCCTAACTACCCTGGAGGCTGAGGCAGGAAGAGCAAGAGTTCCATCTCAGCCTGAACGGCCTAGTAAGACCTGGCCTCAAAATAAAATGTAAAGGGCTGGGGACACAGCTTGCTGGGAAGGGCACGCATTCAACCCCGCGGGGTGTGCACACACGCATGCACACAGTTGCGCGAGCCGGCTCTGGGCTGCCCCGTCAACACGGACTTCCCTTTCCCTGTCTGCTCAGCGATACGTTCTTGTAATGAAAAGTAGGCACAAGGCCGTCGAACGCTGCCAGCTCTGCATGCTCCACCCACGCCGCACGCCTCTGAGGGAGCATTCTGTGCCAGCACTGCCTCGGTAACCGGTCACCAGCAGTGCCCGCGCGGACACACGCCTTCCGGTGTGCATGTGGGGTGCACCTCAGGCCACCGCTGTCCAAGGTCCACGGCTCTGCAGCGCCCGCGTGGCAGCTGTGGGTCACCAGTGTCTAGGAGCACTCGAAATGCAGCCGCTACAACTGACCTCTTGCTGCCGTGGTTGTGGCTGAGGCGCTTACGGGCGTGAGCTGCCATGCCCACCTACTTAAACTCCATTTCACATTCATTAAACTTAAATCTAAATAGTTACCTGGGGCCAGCAGCTGGCAGGGGTGGGCTAGCTGATTAATCCAGGCCGTCAGCTGAAGAAGAAGGACACAAAACGCCACAGGAAAGGCTGCTCTTCTGCCCTCGCTGCACTCCTGGGACCCGAACCCACCCCGGCCTGGCTCAGCCCCCTGCAAGGTCCCCTGTACTGGAACTGCTCCCCAGGCTGGCTCTGCCTGTGCTCTCCTGCGGCCAGGAGATGGCGTGGGGCCCGAAGCCGCTCTGCTTTTTCCGAAAGGACTACCGCAAACCCCAGCGGCGGCGCGTCTCAGCGTGGAGCCCACGCGCCGACAAAACGAGCCGAGCTCGCCGCTCGCACCGAGGGTGGGCGAGCCGGGCCGACGCCACGCCGCACCACGGGAGAGGCGGCTACCGCCGGGCCGGGATCTGAGCGAAAGCGCCGGGCCGTGGCGCTCTCCGTGGTGCTAGAGAGCGGCCTCACGCCTACCCTGGGGCAGGCAGCTGCGGCCCACTCGGGAGCCAGGAGACGGCACACAGCGCAGCAGCTGTGGAAAACTGACACCAACACGCACAAATATCCACAGCTGTTTGTCATTTAAGGATACCGAGAGCCTTGCATACAGAATTACCCGAGCACGGTGGATGGCTAGCTCTATTGAGCTGGGAAAACTGAGCAAGAGATGACTTGGAGGAGCACAGGTGTTCCCGCTTCCCACATGTTTCCCAGGGTCCTCCTCTCTCCTTTGGGTTGGGGAAGGCGGGGAGGATCCTCTCAGCTCCAGTTGCTCTCCAGTGGAGAGCCGGCCAAGCAGCTTTAGCTGGGCCTTCTTTCTCCTTATGGAGCCCCCCAAGTGGTAGAGGGGGACTCTCCAGGAGCGGCCTTTATCTCCAGTAGCTGTGCGAACTTCTTGCTTCTGAAATTAGCATCCATGTGGATGGTCCTGCTTCCTAACCTGGACCTCGAGATTTTAAAGAGTTTCTCACAGTCCCACCCAGGCACCAAAAATACCCCTAGCGGCGCAGACACACGTGAGAGGTTTTGTTTCCCTTCGAGGCATGTCAACAGCATGAATTCATGTTTGAAAGGAAAGCAAAGCCCGCCACTCCCTCTGTCACCTGAACGCCCTGCACACGGGGCTAGCAGAGCCCCAGAGTCCTTTCCAGCAGGGAGCACACGAAGCCAGGAGGGTGCACGGGGCTGTTTGGGGGAGAAGATGAAAGACGCCTTCGAGGGTGCAGCAGTGCGCTATGCACCGCGGCACCTGGGCGGGGCTGGGTCCTGACTGTGGGCGTGTGTGATCCGTGTGGGCTGAGGAATCTGGGCCGGTGAACAAGACCGCGCATGACGGGGAGAGGCCAGGGTGTGAGATGACTCATACCTTTTGGGATGTGGGAGGGCTTATCTGAGCCGACAACTTTCAGTCCAAGGGGCTCTGAATTCACAGCAGTGGGAGGACATGTTCACCTGTGGGGCAAAGCGCAGGGGCCCAGTGACAGAGGAAGGACAGGTGTCTTGGGTCCCTGGGGCTGGGGCTGGGGCTGGCCAGGCGGGGTCTGCACATCCGCGGCTCCGCATCTGATTACAGCTCAGGGTTCTGCACCCCCGCAGAAAGGATGGATGTGGAAGAAGAGGAAATGACAAGGGTTCTTTGGCACAAGCAAGTTTCCAGACAGGTGACTCTGCAGTCCCCATCCCCAAAGCCCATCTACTCCAGATGGGAAAGGGGAACCACTGACTGAGCCCTGCAGAGGCACAAGAGTTCAGTGCTACGATGCACGCACTCACCACTCACATGGCACCTAATGTCGCTGATACATGTGATCACCACCATCGCCCCAACTAGCAGTGCTAACAATGACCACCATAAGTGACACGGCTCAGGAACCATAGTCATGGAAAGCACAATCCAGGGCCAGGGAGATAGCTCAGAGGCATAGTGCCCGCCTGACAGGTGTGAGGTCCTGAGTTTGATTCTCAGCACCAAAAGAAAAAAAACATGATAAATAGCAAGCCATGCTGCTGTCCTCCCAGAGGAGTTGTACTCTGCTCTGCGAGTCCTCTCCCCTTCACAGTCCTTTGTAAAGAGGAAAAAGCAGAAGTGTGGGAGATTCATTAACTTGTGCAAGGTCGCAAAGTAGAGGGGTGCAGGGCCAGGATCCGAGGCCAGGAGGCTCTCTCGGAGGGAGCATGTGCTCTGCCACCCCAGGCCAGGGTTCCTTGTGCACGTGGGGATCTCATACCAAGAGCAGCAACTGCCGGCCCGGGGGCGGGGTAGCTGGAGAAAGAAATGGCAGAAGTGTCCCAGCTGAAATGGATTCCGTACCAATTCCAGCTAAATGTGGACTACATTTGCTGCTCCTGCATTATTCATGACATTCGCCGTTTCCCCAAGTCAGCACCCAGAGCCCGGCTGAAGTTCAGGAGCTCTGCAGATTCCTGCCCCACATTTTCACCTCCTGCACGGAGGCTGGAGGCTGGAGGCTAGAGGCTGGAGGCTGGAGATTGGGCCGCTGTTGGGTTGCTTCCCTGGGAGGGCTCCGCTAGGCCTTACCCAGCTCTCCTCACTGCCCATCCGATGAGAGGGAAGGAGATAAGTCCCACCCTATTCTGCCAGTGACCACACCCTACTGTAGACAGAGCAAGGGCTGTGGAGAGCCCCAAGATCCCAGTAGTCCTTGCTTCCTAGTGAGCCCCTGGGGCTGTGTCCAGCCAAGTGGCCCTGGATAGCTTGACCTGATGATACCAGACCAGAAGAGTCCACTCAGTTCCATCTGATGCTGTCACGCCCCAGGAGGGAGTGTGGCTTCTTGACACCTCAGTCTACCTAGTAAGATTTGAGAACATGACCCCCAACACACACCAGAAAGAAGAAAGACAAACGGCTCCTTCCAGGCAAGGGGGTGGCTATGAGGGGTGTGGTCCTAAGCAGATGGGCTCTGCCACCCAGCCATACCCTGGGCCAGGTGCAATGGAGCCACACAATGTGCATGCTCTGGTGCCCACACATCCGGGGGGGGGGGGGTTCACACAGGTGAAGAGGGGCTGGCCAGGCCTGCACAGAGCCCACACATCTGGAAGCCCTCCAGAGGGCAGCTCTGCAGGCAGCGTAGCCAGAGCCCTGAGGTGGCAACTTCCCAGCACCCAAGGAGCCCAGCTGTGAGCACCAAGCTGCCACCCACAACTGCTGCCTCACTCGCCCTGTGCATGCAGGCGTGGAGGCACATCACACAACATGCGCACATGCACACACGCGCACACACACACACACATGCATGCAGGAGCCCACGCCTGGAGCCAAGGGAGGGCCATATTTGCCCCCCTCCCAGTCTACAGGGCCAGGGTCAGGGAAGCTCTCCAGCTTGCTCCAGGAAAACAACAGCACAGAAAGGCCGCCTGGGACCAGGGCCGGCGCCCGGTAGACAGGCAGGAGCATTATATAATTAACTGCCCAGACTCCACCTCCTCTTCGGGTAATAACGAACCTGCCTTTCAGTTGCATAAGCCAAAATAATAATTACTTGCCAGCCCTCATCACTCCTGGATGTGGCCAGGGAGCAGAGCACAGAGCCTTCTGCCAGAGCCAGGAGGCGGCAGGCAGGCAGGGAGAGCACACGCATGCTCAGGGGTTTTATTTCCAGCAGAAGCACAAGTCATTGCTGCGTCTCACTCCCTTCCCAGGCATCCATGCCTGAAAATAATCCAGCCACCCAGAGGGAGGCCAGGGAGCCTCCTTCCGAGGGGAGGAGGTGGCTCCAAGAAGGTGGTTGAATTGGGGTCTGCTGCCTGCGCCCAGCCAGGTGCCCTGGGAGTGGAACTAGAGCGTCCAGACAGGGGGCAGCTGCAAAGCCAGTTGCGGCTGCCTGCCCAGAAACCGCCTTTCGGGCAGCTCACTGGCTTCCGGCACCCGCTCTGCCCAGAATGTGGTGGCATCTTTCAAGGAAGGTGCACAGCAATTCCCTCAACTAACGGTGAAAAGATTCAGCCACTGGAAGTCGAGATTCCTGGGCTCAGGCTAACAGATGGGCCTCCCCCTTCTCTCCCTCCCTCCCTCCCTCCCTCCAGCAGGCTGCTTCCACAGTGAAGCCTGCGTCCAACCACCTAGAAGTTTACTGCCTTGCTGTTTGGTTGGATTGGCATCCCCCCCGCCTCTAGCGCTCCCAGGTGCTCCTTTTCATTGGCCTGGGTTGATCAGGACTGAGGGAGGCCCTGGGCACCCAAGGAAAACAAGAAGGGAGCTGGGGCCTGAGGCTGGGGACAAAAAGCAGGGTGCAGAGGGCCCCTCTCCTGCCTCTGCACCCATGGTGAGGCCAGAAGCAGCCAGGCCTAGTCTGGCCTTTTGGGCAGGTCTCTGGCCTGCTCCCGAGTGCTGTGTGGCGGCCTTGCTCAGCACCACAGTGAGGGCCTGGCTGGCGGCTAGAAAACATCCCACACCTTCTGATAGCACAGGGTCCCGTCCCCCACAAGGCCATGGGCAACCTGTGGCCAGGGTCCAGCGAGGCCTCCAGGGCACTAGGGGAAAGCCCGGCCCGCAGCCCAAAAGGGAAGGCTCAACTTCCCGAGATAAACAGAGGGGTGAGTGGGAAGGGCCCTCCTCTGCGCGCGCACCCACCTCCATCCGAGTAGGTCTCCGTGCCGTAGCCGTCCTGCAGCCCGTTGCTCCAGGTGCCTTCGTACTTGGCCCCGTTGCCCGTGCACTCCCGCACCCCATAGCGCCCCTTGAATCCGTGCGTCCACTCGCCCTTGTACACCCACTTCCCTTTGCTCTCCAGGCCGATGCCGTGGCGCTTGCCCTGCGCCCAGGTGCCCTGGTACGTGTTGCCGCTCGGCCAGGTGTAGACGCCCAGCACCTCGAAGCCGTGGCTCCATGAGCCGGTGTATTCGCCTTGGCCCTTGGGGCCGGTGCAGACGCCATGGCCGTGCGCCTTGCCGTCCTCCCAGCCTCCGCAGTACGACCCTCCATCGTCGAAATTAAACCTGCCCCCAGTGGACATGCATGTACCGCGGTCCACGAATCCCGCAGGCGGCGAAAAAGGACGCGGCGCCCGCGGAGCCGGAGTCGTGCTCGGCCGGCGACGCCTGGGGCCGCCACTCGCTCGGGAGCTCGGAGGACGCGAGCAGTTCCACGCGGGCTCCGGCCGCTCCGGCCGCGCCGAGTCCACGGGCGCGCGTGTGCCTCACCGCGGCGCCGCGAGCTTGGCCGGCGTCTCGCGCTCCCGCTGGAGCCGGGACCGGGCGGGGGAGGGGCGGGCGCGGGCGGAGGGCGGGGGGCAGAGCGCCGCGACGATGCCCGCGGCGCCGCTCAGCGCGAGCCCCGGCCCGCGGCCCCCCACCTGCGGCTGCCGCGCAGCGGGCGCCCGGGGGCGGCAGCGGGGCCGGGGCGCGTCGGGGGCCCGGGCGGGGGCCGGCGCGGCTGCACCATGGCGCGGCCCGGGCGGGGGCCGAACGGCGGCGGCGACACTGCGGCGGCGGCGGCAGCAGGAGGCGGCTGCGCTCCGGGTCTGGCGTGCGGGGTGGCAAGGCGCGCGCGCGGCCCCAGTCCCGGCCCCCGCGCGCCCCCGGCCTCCGCCCCGCCCCGCCCCGCCCCGGCGCGCGCACGCGGGGACCCTAGCGCCCCCGGCCCCGCTGGCCTGAAAACGGGGGTCCTGCCCAGGCGCCCCACCCCCTTCCTCGGCACTTGGATTTAAAGAGACAGGAACTGCGTAATGGGAAGGCGCCCAGCTCCGGGGTGCTCTTTCTCTCTGCCACCTCCCGGGCTCATCGAGATACAGCTTGTGAAATAGGCCTCAGCCCCCCAGTAGGACGCCCCATTCCTGTTGCGCCCCTCTTCCTCGGCTGCCTCCCATACCGTCGGCCTCAGGCTGGGCCCAGAGGCTCTCTACAAACCACAGGTGGTTTTTTTCTATGACAGATAATCCCCGCTTTTTCTCCCGGCCTTAGAGGTGCCTCAGAAAACGCGCATTTGGTGAATTCTTTCCTCCCATAAATCTAGGAAAAGTCGGGCCCCCTCCGAGCAGAGCCACCAAATGCCATGAGCCCTGTGCCCTGGCCAACAGGTCGCCACCCCACTCCAGGGTAGTGAGGCACCCTGGGCATGGAGGCCCCTCAATGCACACTCTTGCGCCCACGGTCCTGGCTCTTGAATCTGAGCATTTTGGTCCATGGATCATCCATGCACCCTAGAGTCAGAAGCCTGCACCCCAACTTTCCAGGAGCGAGCCCACAATGGATGGCTGCAGTTGGAGGCCACCAGAGTCTGCTCAGTGAAGGGGTGATGGGGTGCTTGGGCACTAGTGGACATGGCCCTGCTCTGGCCAAAAGGAAAATCAGCCCTTCCTAGGATTCCTGGGGCTTGGCTCCCACCTCTGGCAGAGGCCCACCCCGAATGGCACCAGCAGCCAGGCAGCCAGGGCTCCCTTCCCCTCCCTGGGGTCTTGGGGACCATCCCCTTCTGGTCCTCACCAGCTTCTCTGGAGGTTCCCTTAAATGCACACAGGTAGGGTCCAGCACATCTTGGTCTTCACTGGCAGTCTCTGCTCTCAGGGCAGCTAATGTCTCACCGCAGGGCACCCCCCCCCAGGTCTCCACTCCCAGGGCCACACTTGGTGTCACCAGACTTCAATTTTGTTTCAGTTTATTTTATTCTGAAATGGGCATAAAATAGTACCTCCTGACTGTTCCAGGAAAGCAAAACTACATGGAATTGTGTGGGCAAAAAGCACTACAGCTGTGTTCTCCCAGGATTTAGGTTCAGATCCCAGAGGCAGGGCCTGTTGCTGTGTGGCTTTGGGTAGTAGCTTACTGACTCTAAGCTCAGTTTTCCCAGCTGTAGAATAGGCCTAAAGGTTCTTATAGGGTAACCTGCATATTCGAGGTATTGGGCACCTGGTACCTGGGGAAGCAGGAAGTGGTGCTGTTCTGGATGTGGATGCCTGCTGGGGCACACCTAGCCCACAGCCTGCCCCCTGTGGATGAGATCCCTGCCATCACTCTTGTACACGCTGCATTTTCTCCTATTTTATTTCCATCCCTTTTCTGCTGATTCAGCAGCCCTTCCTCAGAAGCCATGGCTGGCAGCTGAGATCCTATTGGAAAGTGGCAACTGGGTCTAGGCAGCTGTTGGCTGGCACCTTGTCCCTGAGACCCTGAGCATCCCTCCCCCCTGCAGCCCGCCCCTGGTCCTGGTCAGCAGGACCAGGCCCACTGTCTGGAACACGCATAGGAAAGGGATTGATGCACATCGGAAATTGTTTTCCCATCAAGGAATGCTGGCAGCATTGATTTAATTTTGGAGAAAATTCTCCAAGGCTATAAACACAGCATCACCCAGCAACTTAAAAACAAAACCCTGAGAGGAAAACAATGCTGCCTGGGCACCATTGCACGGCCTCCAAGCCCCAGCTTGGGCGAGCCCTTTGCTTGGATGACAGCCTATGCTCTTGGGGGTGGAAAACCCATACTCTCCTCTTCTAAGGACAGTGTGGCCCCCAGGGCAGTGCTTTCCCCATGGAGAAGCCCACCATTCTCTCCTGAGGTCAGCTGTCTCCTTCACCAGGCTGCTGGGGTAGCCAAGCTCTCTGGTTGCAGCCCCAGAAGTCCTGCTATCCTGTGTTCGAGCAGCCCCTTTGCACCATGCAGAAGCCCACCGCATTTCCTCCCTCTTCCCTAAGAACGTAGCTGCCATCCACAGCCAGCCCAGACTGACTTCCAGCCTCTATCTGCATTCATCTCCCGTCTACCCATGCACCCTCCTTCCATCTGCGGCTGGCATGCCTCTGCAAGAAGATGCGCTCTGGCCTCCAGCCCATGACCTGGGCTGTTCACAGGCACAGTGTGTGACACGGTGCAGCCTTAAGGCAAGCTTGTGAGTGGTACCATGGCTTCCCGCCCCTGGAATGCTTGGGTCAGAAGTCACCCTGCTGTCAGGGCTCAAGGCAGTCTCACGAATAGGACAACGAGCAGAGGGAAGGAGGCCTCTAGCGCAGAGGCCAGCAGCCAGCACCACGTGTGCCATCTCGAGAGCAGAGGCCCCAACAGCCACCAGCCCTCCCCTGAGCTCTGTTTCTGAACAAAACAAATGGCTGTACTGATGTAAGCCCAGGACAGGGCACCCTACGGCCTGGAGGCCAAATCTGGGCCCTGATTATTTTATAAAGTTTTATTGCAGCACACTGCCTGTCCACCAATGGATGTCTGTAGTGACTTTCACACCATGACAGTTCAGTTGAGTAGCACAGTCGAGCAGCACCACAGGTCCCCTAAAACCTAAAACATTTACCTCCTTGTACCTTACCTCAAAAACATGTGCCAAGCCCAGTACTTTGCTCCACACAGGCGCTGTGCCAACACACCACCAGGTACACTGTCAGCTGGCAGAAGCTTAGGTGTGGCCCACAGACCTGGCAGCAGGAAGCCCAAGGGCTGAGGTCTAACAAACTCTTTCTGTGAGGGCAGCTGCGATGTCTCCTCAGGCTGAGATGCTGTCACTGCTCCACGGCCAGCGTGTTCTGCTGCCATCTTCTCTTCCCATGCTAACATGGCTCAGCTGGACTCCCCGGCGTTCTGCCTCCTGACTCTTAGGAGAGGGTCAGCTTGGGTCAGTAGAGGTTGTGTCCACTGTTGACCCAGTTGTGGTCAGGGAGCAGTGACCTGCCTTATGACAAGCAGACGTGAATGGCACTTCTAGTGTGAGCAGAAGGATAACCCGAGCTAAACGTGGAGGTGGAGGGTCTGTGTGGAAGAGATGACCAGAAACTGAGAGGGTGAGAGCTTTGAGAAAATGGAGGACAGTGTTGCCTTCTTGCTTCACAAGAACCAGGACCACCTAGGCCCCAGGGAGGAGGGCCAAGTTCACTATGAAGACTGTGGTGAACAGAGCTGGGGGAAGGGGAGGTTCATGCAGCAGTCACTTGGAGGGGTTAGCAGGAATGAAGAGAGACTGCAAGGGCAGCGATGGTGGTGAGAATGAGCCGGGGGTGACGGTGGTAGTGACAGGAGCACTTCTGATGGTGGCAGTGATGGTAATGAAGAGAACTGTGGTGGTGCTTCGCTGTGAATTTTGGAACGAGTGGAAATTTAACCCAGCTATAGCATTTAGAGCAGGGCATAGGGGTGACAAGAATTAGATGAGGTTAGGGGCCCGGCGGGATGGCTCAGGGGTCTCAGGCGCCTGCTTAGGAAAGCTTGGGCGGCTGCAGGGACCGCAGTTCGATTCCCGGAACCACATGCTGCACCAGCCCTGCCCTCAGGGCTGGCTGAGCCAGCCATAAAAATAAAATAAATAAACAAACAAAAGTTCTGAAACAAGAAAAAAATAAGAAAGAAAGAAAGAAAGAATTAAGATGGGGTTGTTAGCACAGAGGCCCCGTGAGGGAATCCCAGTGGGTTCATAAGAAGAAAAAGAGACCAGCAGAGTGTACACACACATGCACACACAGGCACACACCTTATCTTTGCCATGCAGTGCTCAGCGTCTCCTTAGGGCTCTGCTAGAGAGAAGACCATCTGTCACCACATATAACTCACCTCAAGTATTTTATTGTAGTAACACAGACTAAAACCAATGTTATGGTGACAGTGCCTGTGGTGATGATGATGGTGGTGGTGATGGTAATAGTAATGGTGGTAGAGGAGGTGATGGTGATGATGGTGATGGTGGTGATGATGATAGTGATGGTGGTGGTGATGATGATGGTGGTGATAGTGATGGTGGTGATGATAGTGATAATGATGGTGGTGATAGTGATGGTGGTGGTGGTAGTGATAATGATGGTGGTGGTAGTGGTGGTAGTGATAGTGATGGTGATGAATTATGTTTATGTGCCCAGTTATGCTAAGCACTTTACAGCCCTTATCATATTTAATTAAGATAACTTTATAAAGCAGGCACTATTATCACCCTCTGTTTTTACAACTGAAGAACCCTGAGTGTTAAGGCCAATTACCTGTGCAGGGCAAAATGAACAGTGGTCAGTAGAGCATGTCTTTGTACCACTATGACCTTCTGTCTGGAGTGTGCCAGCATCCCCTCCCTGGGAACCAGGAGCCATCATCTGTGGCCCAGCCAATCTCTGCACACCTGATGAATCACCCTATCATAAGCTTGCCCCTGGGACTCCCACTCCATGAGGAAACTGAGCACTAGCAGTGCCTGCGACCCACAGGTGCCTCTGGGTGGCCACCTGCTCCTCCCTCTCAGAGCAGTCACCAGCATGGGTGTGCACTGCAGCTGGTCTCTGTCACTTTGCCACCTGTGTCTGGGCTCCTAAGCCCCGCAGCTTAGCCTATAGCCTATCATTTCTCTCATTGGACTGGAATCACTTTGTTTTTGCCCAGAACTGTGCCTGAGATTCCACCATGTGGCTGTGTCTCTGTGGTCCTCTGTTCTCTTGTCTCTGACTCTCCATCCCATGCGTGTAGCAAAGCATGACTCATCCACCTGGCTCTAAGTAGACATCTGAGTTGTTTGCCATCTGTGGCTGTGTCAGTCTCTCAGCACTATCACAAAATGCCCAGGACAGCTCATTTTATAAGGAGGAAAAGGCTCCTTGGTCTCAGGCCTGTAGGCTAAAGGATCAGGCACCTGCACTGGCTCATTTCCAAGGAGCAGAGGCATGGGCAGCATTGTGTCCCCAAGCAGGACACCAGTGGGAGAGAGATGGGGTCCCACAGCCCTCCAAGGATACGGAAGACTTTCCAAGACCCCAAGATCCCAGAGTTTCCCACCACCCTCCCAACAGCACCCGCCTTGCACTGCAGAGACCCATGCATATCCATGTCCAAGCTTCAGTCATGCCAGGCTTGGGGGACACAAACCATGTTCGAGCTTGAGTGGTGGTCTCTGAAGCCACTGCTCTGTCTCCTTGCTAGGACTCTGCCTCACTCCATGCCTCTCTCCAGCCCTCTGGGACTGCAAGCCAGGCTGGCCCACTGTCAGCACCCTGCACCCTGTGCCCTCCGCAATGAATACACAACCCTCCCATGACCCTCTTTGAGTTCCTGGCCTCATCCATGCCAGGGTGGAGCTGGCAGGGGCTACACTGGCAGAGGACCCTGTCAGGCATCCCCCTGCACAGAGGACCTGTTCAGTGCATTTTCCCATAGACAGATGTGAGCCTGGACAGCCTGCCAGCAGTCCCACCTCTAACACTTGTCTCACTGGGGAAGGATGCAGCCCCAGGTGCCACCGAGGTCCTTAGCATGGCTCTTTGCGATCTATATTCTGACCCTGGTTGATGCTGTTGGATATCCTCACCACAACATGGGGACACAGCCCACAGGCCACAGGAACCCAGAGGTGTCTTTGCATGCCCTTCCCACTCAGCAGATGGTGCATCAGGCACATGCAGGACATCCAGAACGATGCCCCCAATGGGTGGCTCTATGTATTCCCTACTCCTCCTTGCCTCATGGGCTAATGTGTGTGATTAGAACTCATCAGTGTGAGGCAGCCTGTGGTTCTTGGACTGTCTTCCTAGCTAGTGTGCATCCAATGCATCTCACCCCAAAAAGGATCACTGAGCAGTGTGCATGGGTGGCAGGAAGCAATAGGGATTGTTCTGCCTCAGCCTCCCAAGTGCTGGGATTACAGGGATAAACCACCACACTGGATACAAGTGTATCTCTCTCTATGGCAGAGTATACTCTGCTGAAATTACATTTTCTTTATCCATTGTTCTGCTAATGAACAAATTAAGTGCTTTCCAGACTTAGCTATTGTGAGTTGTGTTGCTATGAACGTGGATATGCATGGCTCTCTGCAATCCATGGGTCGCTGTAATGCATGTGTCACTGTAATAAATAATGCATGGCTGGCTGTAATGCATGGGTCTTTGCATGCATGGGTGGTCGTGATGCATGGGTGGCTGTGACAAGTGGGTCACTGCACTGCATGGATAACTGTAATTCACAGCTCACTGTAACACATATGTCACTGCAATTCTCATGTCATTATAAAGTGTGGGTCATTGTCATGCATGGCTCTCTATGATATAATGACTTTAACTCTTTTGGGGAGCTATGTAGAGGGGGAATAGCCAGGTGGAATGGAATTTCTACTTTTAGTGTCCACACTGATTTCACCATGGCTGTTCCAGGCTAGAGTCCCACCGGCAGAGGGGAGCTCCACCCCCAACCATGCCACATTCCTATTACGGTAACGACTCAGCTCACAAATGTTTCTGCTCAGGAACAGTTCAGTTTGCACACATGAGGGCTGGGCAAATGCTTCTGCTCTTGACCTCTGCTTTGGGTGACAGAAACACAACTGTCTTCCCCAGATGCTGGAGTTCGTGAATGAGGTGACACTGTATTTGACTTATTTTTTTAAGTGTCATTTTTAAGTTGAGAAGTGAGCAAATTGTCCAGTTACATTTCTCCCCCAAATCATAAACTTAGTAGTTACTGAGCCTCTAGGCAACATATTCAAAGTTAAGATTAAAAACTGAGGGGCCCAGCGGGGTGGCTCAGTGGTCTAAAGTGCCTGTTTGGGAAAGCTTGGGCAGCTTCAGGGACCGCGGTTCGATCCCCGGCACCACATGCTGCGCCAGCCCTGCCCTTGGGGTGGGCTGAGCCGGCCATAGAAATGAGTGAATAAACAAACAAAGGTTCTGAAACAAGAAAAAAAATAAATAAATAAAATTTAAAAAAAAAAGATTAAAAACTGAAAAGCAAAGAAGGCCAGTCTTTGGGTCAACCAACGGAGCCCTGCTCCACACAGGTCAGTCCTTGCCAGTCGTGCTGGGCACTCAGGAGACTGTGAGACTCCTGATAACACACTCGGGACAGTGGCCTCGAGGAGCCATTATTCAGCTTCCAACTTGTGGATAAAGATAATTTTCTCTTAATTCTATTTCAGGAAACTTTGCACCTGGCCTTATTTACAATGCTAATTTTTAGGACCAAGCCAGATAGCACAGTAGACTAAACGGCCTACATAGACAGAGCGCAGCAGCCAGGGTTGATTCCAGCCTATGGTGCTGGCCCCACACCTGTGGTGCACCGAGAGGGTGACTGAAACTGGGTGTGGAGGTGCATGCCTGTAATCCCAGTGCTTGAAAGGCTGAAAACAGGAGAATCACTAAGAGTGTGATCTACATAGTAAGGCCCTCAGGGCCAGCATGATAGCTCAGTGATCTAAAGCACCTGCTTAAGCAATCTTAGGCAACTGCAAGGACCACGGTTCAATCCCCATGACCACATACTGCACCAGCCCCACCCCCAGGGCAGGCTGAGCTGGTCATAACATAGATAAATAAAGTTTTGGTTTTTTTTTTTTTTTTTTTTTAAGTAAGGGGCCAGGGAGATAGCTCCGTGGCACAAGTGCCTGCATGGCAAGTGCAAGGTCATGAGTTTGAACCCAGTCCCGCCAAAAAAAATAAATAAATAAAATAAAAATAAGACCCTGTAGATCCTGTAGATCCTGAAGACCATGTACAATACATAAAAAAGCAATGCTGGTACTCTGCTCCAGCCATTCTTCCTGTGCAGCCAGTGATCAAGACAAGATGGGGAAAGTTGGAGTGAATGGATTTGGCCACATTGCATGCCTCATCACCAAGGCTGCCTTTAACTCTTGCAAGGTGGATGTTGTGGCCCTCAGTGACCCCTTCATTGACGTCAACTACATGGCCTACATGTTCCAGTACGATTCCACCCATAGCAAGTTCCATGGCACTGTCAAGGCTGAGAACAGGAAGCTCATCATCAACAGAAAGGCCATCACCATCCTCCAAGAGCGAGATGCCACCAACATCAGGTGGGGTGATACTGGCGTTGAGTACGTGGTGGAGTCCACTGGTGTCTTCACTACTGTGGAGAAGGCTGGGGCTCACCTGAAGGGTGGTGCCAAAGGGTCATCATCTCTGCTCCTTCTGCGGATGGCCCTGTGTTTGTGATGGGTGTGTATCTCAGTTACTCTTCTCTGGTTGCTGGGACAAATACCCAGCACCCAAAATGAAGGAAGGAAAGGCTTATTTAGCTCATAGTTACTGGAGGTGTCAGTCCATATTGGCCTGTTCCATGGCAGACTGGCACATGGCACAGAGCAGCAGTCCATGGTGGCGGAGCAATTGCAACAGAGGCAACAGAGAGTCTGTCTCTCTGCCTCTCTTATATTACATTCAGGCTCTCTGCCTCAGGATATCTGCCTCAGATCACACCCATAATCCCAGCAGTACTAAGACAAACATAATCCCAGTGGATCATGAGTTAGTTTCAAATTCTAGAAGTCCTTGCCCCATGACTGCATGAGGCTTTCACAAACCATAACAGTGTGAATCACAAGAAGCATGACCACTCCCTCAAGATTGTCAGCAATGCTTCCTGTACCACCAACTGCTTAGCTCCACTGGCCAAGGTCATCCATGACAACTCTGGCATCATGGAGGGACTCATGACCACAATTCACACCATCGCTGCCACCCAGAAGACTGTGGTCTGCCCCTCTGGGAAGCTGTGGCGTGATGGCCACGGGGCTGTCCAGAAAAGCATGCCTGTATTCACTGGCACTGCCAAGGCCATGGGCAAGGTCATCCTGGAGCTGAATGGGAAGTTTATAGGCATGGCCCTCCGTGTGCCCACTCCCAATGTGTCCGTGGTGGATCTGACCTGCCGCCTGGAGAAAGTGGCTAAATACGATGACAACATCAAGAAGGTGGTGAAGCAGGCATCAGATGGTCCCCTCAAAGGCATCCTGAGCTACACTGAGGACCAGGTTGTGTCTTGCGACTTCAACAGTGACACCCACTCTTCTACCTTTGATGCTAGGGCTGGCCTCCCTCTGAATGATCACTTTGTCAAGTTCATTTCCTGATAAGACAATGAGTTCAGCTACGGCAACAGGGTGGTGGACCTCGTGGTCCACATGGTCTCCAAGGAGTAAGTGTCCCCACCACCACAGTCCAGGGAGACCAGAGGGATGGAGGGGCCACGCTGTAGAAGTCACTGCCCTACTCAGCCAACACTGGGAATCTCCCTCTCACAGCTTCCACCCCAGGCCCCCTAGAAGGAGGGGCGCCTCGGGAGCCCTGGCCCACTGCCACTGCACACCATCAATAAGGCCCACGGCACCCAAAGCAGAACAAAAACAAGACTAACTTTTAAGAATACTGTTATGTATTTACTTGGTACAGAGTCTCGCTACACAGCTTGGACTCATAGTAATCCTCCTGTCTCAGCCTTCCAAGTGCTAGGATTACAGGCGCACACTACCATATCCAGTTGTGGGGCCAGGGTAGAATGGCATGTGGTTCCATGGGTCAAACTGTGGTCCTCATGCTTGCCAGGCAGGCTCTTAGACTGCTGAGTTATCTCCCTAGCCCTGCAGTGCTAACTTTTAAGTGCTCCCTGAAGTTAACTGGAAAAACAAACTAGGTAGAAATCCCCTTACAAACAAAAGGAAAGGCGGGGCGTGGTGGCGCACGCCTATAATCCCAGCACTTGGGAGGCTGAGGCAGGAGGATCGCTGTGAGTTCGAGACCAGCCTAGGCTACAAAAGTGAGCTCAAAGCCAGCCTGAACTGCACAGTGAGACCTTGTCTCAAAAAGAAAAAAAAAAAAAAATGCACCTAACAAAAGGAAAGCTCAAACTGCCACTTTCTACAGAGAACCCACAGTTTAATTGTATTCAAAGTAAAGAAAATCAGTAACTTTTGTTCAGAAGAAACTCAGCCATGGCATTGGATCCACACTCCAATCGCACACTCAATGAGGGTGCCGCGCCTACGCCTAGGTCTTCCGGGGTTGATCTGTCTTATCTTCCAGCGGGGTAAGTGTTTCTGGTACATTTTCATTTCAGTTTATGGCATGGCGAGAGATGTGGGTCTAAGCTCAGTCTCCCCAATACGGGAGTCACTTTGCCCAGTACCATTTGCTAAAGAGGCTATCTTTCCTCTGTGTTTTTTTGTTGCCTTTGTCAAAGATCAGATGGCCAAAAGCACCTGGGCTGCTCCTGGGTCCTCTGTTCTGTCCCATTGCTCCATGTGCCTGTTCCTGGGCCACTCCTGCTGCGTATATTTTAGGTGCCTCCTGCGCAGTGGCCTGTCTAATCCTCAGAACCCGCACGAGGTGCAAATGGATGTGCCACAGATGGACAGCAGCCAAGGGGCAGAGCTGGGATTTGAGCCTGGGCTGCCAACCCTGAAACACCTCCACGACGGGCAGGACAAGGACAGGGACAGTACCAGGGCAGGCTGGCATCCTCCTCCCAGGACTTCCGGAAGATAGCAGCAGTATGAGGCAGAGGCTCTGGGCCATGTGCCTCTGGCCACCTCCACAGCAGGGCTTGCATTGGGAGAGGTGGCCATGGCCATCTGGGTGATGTGCGTGTCCACTGGAAGCTTGGGGTGCCTGCAGGGTCGGGGACTACAGGGGTGCAGAGTGGGTGTCTTAGTTAACTCTTCTCTCGTTGCTGGGACAAATACCTGACACTCAAAATGAGGGAAGGAAAGGTTTATTTAGCTCACAGTTACTGGAGGTTTCAGTTCATATTAAGCTGGCTCCAAGGCAGAGTGGCACATGGCAGAGGGCAACTTTTCATGGCGGTGGGTAGAGAACAAGAGCACTGGGAGAGGGCTAGCAGCAGCTCAAGCAACTAACTTCTCTTCCTCTCTTATACTGAAAGGCAAATCACCTGCCTCAGGGGAGGTGTACCACTCATTTCCATAATAATCAATTACAAATTCTGGAAGCCACCCCATGATTGCATGAGGCTTTCAGGCAACACCTATACGCAAAGCATATAACAGTGGGGCTCAAACTTCAGCCAGGATGAGGCACCAAGCTGATGGCATCTCAGGCTGGACTATGTGACCCCAGGCCTGTGACCAGCCACAGGAGGAGGATGGTGGTCTGAGCAGGCCATGGCCTGAGCCAAGCCCCCAGCTCTGTGCCCACTCTGCAGGCCGCCGTGTGCTTGGCCACTGTCCCAGGCCTCAGAGTCTTCTCTCTCAGAGCATGTACCGTGAAGATGACCTGAGAAGAAGGCACATGGCGAGATCAGAGGGCACAGGTGCTGCCCAAGCCCACCGCCTGTGGCCTGCAGGTTCTGCTGCAGCGCGGAGCCTTGGAACGCCACCATCCTGCAGCACCAGGGCCCACACTGCCCCTGCAGGGTGGGGATGCTGCACTTCTGCCCCTCCCAGGCCCACTCAGAGCGGCCCGCCCCAGGGTAC
This sequence comes from Myocastor coypus, assembly GCA_004027025.1. Lineage (NCBI taxonomy): Eukaryota > Metazoa > Chordata > Mammalia > Rodentia > Myocastoridae > Myocastor > Myocastor coypus. Next base: position 8,991 of record PVJA010003508.1, on the reverse strand, counting down.
CCAGAGCTGCTCTCTCTGCCCTGTGCTGGAAGCCGCTGCAGGCGACAGCCCAGGGCAGCATGTCAGTGGTCAGGCAGGCCGTATGGCCAGCAGGGTCTTGGAAGGCAGATGCTACATCTGGTGGCTCTCGCCTGCTCCATGTTTCTGACTCTCTGACCTCAGGCCCTGGTCCAGTTCCTGAGAACCTAACCCACCCCAGCAGGGAGGATCAGAGAGTGGGCTCTGCACAGAGGTAGGGTGGAGGGGTCGCGGCAAGAGATATTCCCCCAAGGGCTCGACCTCCCCCCCCCACGGAGCAGTGGAGGGCTGCTTGAGGCTGGGCAGATGCTGGATTGAGGTCTGAGAGTGACCTGGTCTGGCTGGGAGCGACCTACAGTACCACCTGCGACCCTTGGGCAGGGCTGGGCCCAAGGCGGTGTGGCCTGAACCTTGGGTGTATGAGGGACCTTTCCTTGAGTGAATGTAAGGGGAGGCACAGAGGTCCAGGTCACTTTGCCTTTTCTGTGACCATGTGAAATTGCTGCCTCCACCAGTGCTACTCAGCCGATCCTCACAGCAAAGCTAAGGGTCGACTCTGCAGCTGCCTGGCTTCTGGGCACACCAAGCCGGCCTGTTTATGACAGCCACACACTTCACCCACACAGCTAGTGGCATGCAGCACATCCCATGGAATCAAGAAACCCTGGGCTCAGGGATCCTTTGGGGTGGCCCTGAGCCTCGGGCACATTTCAGTGTTGTCCTCAGCAGGCAGGGTCTCAGAACCACTCCCTTCAGTGTGGGGACATGAGCTGTGCTGTGCAGGCTGTGAGCCTTCACAGCTCCAGTTCCTGGGCTCAGAAGCTGCCTCCTGCAGGCAGGAACCCACCTGTGCCCACTTCTCTCCCTCCAGGACCCCTGAGCATCAGCTCTAGGGTGGGGCCATGAGATGGGGAGAGTGGGGTTAGGGTTGAGTTAGGCTAGAGCAGGAGCCTGGGGAGACACCAAGCCCACCACGGGCTCTAGGGAGACACAGGCCAACTCAGCAGACAGTAACTGACCACCAACCTGGCCTTCCACACAGGAGTGGGAGGCCACAGGTGTCTGGTGTGGGGACCACACTGCAGAGTCAGAGTGGGCCCTGTAAAGGGGGGGTGTGATGTCAGGGGTGGTGTGGCTGAGCATGCCCCAGAGCTAGGGGAGGTTTGTCCTTCAGTTGCATGACTTTTGGGGGTCTAGGGGGCCCAGGACAGGAGCCAGCTCCGTTGGAGGTGGGCCAGCACGAAGTCTCTTCTTGTCTGGGCACGGTGGGCACCCAGGCAGCATGGCCAGCACAGGCTGAGGGAAGAGCTAAGGCTCACAGCTGCAGCACCAGACACAGTGCGTGGTGGCCGCCTCCAACACAGGCCACTGTGACTCCAAAGCCATGCGCACATCCTCAGGGCTCTGCCATGCTGCCCAGATGCACCCAGGATGGCTGGAGTGCCCTATGTGGCACGGATGTGTGGGAGACCTGGCAGGTCAGGGATGGGGGCGTTTAGCACTGCACCCAGCATACCCTCGCTGAGGTCCCACTCTCCAAAGAGCCTCAACGTGGTAAATTATGGGTAGTTCAGTGTGTTCCAGCCGCCCGGATGCCACCAGCAGGCTCAGCAAATGTTCATCTTCTCCACATTTGCTGCGGGGTGTTTTTAAGAAGACCAAAGTTGGAGACGCTGGCACTCTGTCATGGGTCCCCTCCCCAGAGGAGGCGTCCTTCTGAAGTTGCAGCGCTGTTCTCTGCGCATCCCTGATGGGGTGCATGTGGTTTAGAATTCACACAGAGAGCTGTACAGGTGTGAAGTCGCCAGCCTCTGGTCTTGACCTCCAGACAGGACATTTCTGGGTGACTCCAAGTGCTGCAGTTCTCATTCATCCCCATGTTCCTGTCTGCTGTATGACAGACCTCAGCTTGCCTAAGTCTTCTCTGTCCTGGCTGGCACACTGGCTGCCCCCGTGGTTTGGTTAAGGTCACTGGCTTCAGATGGAAGTGTGAGCATTCACCTGCGGGCAGCAAGAGCAGGGCCCCGCCCGCACCAGACTCCAGGCCCTGGATCTGCCCGTCCCCATGGCCCACAGTGGGAGCCCATGGCTCACCAGGCCTTGCTCCAGCCTGCCAAGGTCACCCGTCCGGTCCTGCTGTGTCACAGATTCCTACAGATGCTGTCCTTCAGGGCTGGGCAAAGCTGCCCGCTGCGCTCTGTGCTCCCCCTCCCCCTGAGATGCACACTCCCAGGCCCCAGCTGCCTGCTCTCATAGCTGCTCTGTGGGGAGCCCTGGAGTGAGCCTGGGAGCAGCCTTCAGCCTGTGGATCCTGCTGGTAGCTGCCTAGCCCATGCCTCCCCTGCACCCCTGGAGATGCTGACACCATGCCTCCCTGGGGGTCAGCTCTGGATTCCCAGCCCCCAGAAAGCACAGGCCAACAAGCATCACCACAGTAAGCCCAGGTCTGGTGTTTGTTCCCAGGTTACAGAAACTGCACGCCTTCAGCATCACAGTGATCCCGGAGCAAGGTGCGGGTGCCACCCTGCCTGGGGGACCCGGCCAGAAGCTGACTGCTGGCCTCAGTCCTCCACAATCCTCCCCTCAGGAGCTGCCCTAGAACTTTCCAGGCATGGAGAGACTTGAGGCCTCTGGCCTTCTGGGCCCCCTTCCCCACCTCTTCTGCTCCCAGCCTAGCTCCAGCTTCTGAGCACGGTGCCGACAGCCATGCCCCCTCCAGGATGGTTGGAAGGCAGCACTACACAGTCACTGTCCACCTTCTCCACCCAGTGGCGGGGGAGAAGCCATGCAGAGTCAGGGACACAGGAGAACGCTCGGGCTGGGAAAGTCCAGCCTCTATCACAGGTCTCTTCACCTGCTGGCCCTCCCACACCTCTGAAACACACAAGGCAGGAAAATTTCCCATCCTGATCATTTTAACTCGCATGACTCAGTGACACTTGGTCTATTTTTTTTTTCCCTGAATGAGGGATCGAACTCAGGACCTTGCACTTGCCAGACAAGCACCTGTGCCCCTGAGCTACCTCCCCAGCCCCCGATCTATTGACAGCGTTGTGCACTGGCACCTGCTCTTGCATCTGAGCCTGCCCACCTGAACAAACCTGTCCCCTTGTTCCGTTGCCCCTCTGAAGACCCAGGTCAGGGTCAGGGTCAGGGCTGGAAACGGCGCAGTGGAGTCCTTGGGGGCCAATGGGGGAGTGCTGTGCTTTTCCACAGCCCTGGCCCAGATTCCAGGCCCAGCTCCCATGCACTGGCGTGGTTCTATGTGTAGCCTATGTACGCGCACATGTGTGTACACCTGCATGTTGGTGTGTACATATGGGTACGGACACATATACATGCATGCCTGTTGGCTGTGTCCCTGTGGATGTGTATGTTGCAAATGTGTGCACTCACATGTGTCCCTGTGTGCTGGCCCATTCTCACATATATGTGTGTGTGTGCACACTTATGGGGGGCTTGCTGTGGACTGGCTCCATCTTGTTCTGAGAGTGTTTCACTTCCTAATGCATTTCATTCCCATGCCTCCGCCTCCACCACAGAGGTCCTACGATGTCTCCCTTTCTGCAGACGAGGAAAGCAAGGCCCAGAGAGTCCTGCGTGGTTTCCCTAAAGCCGCACAATTAAGGTTGTGGGTCAGCACGCATAGCCCAGGAGCCAGACCTCTAGCCCAAGCTCTGAGCCTCATGGTATCCCTCGGGGGATATAGGAACCTTGGCCGCCCTCCGAGCCCAACCCCATGAGGTCCAGCCTATGCACTTGGTCTGGTGGGTGGAAGCCTGGCAGGGATGGAGGGACGTGGGGTCAGGCGTGGGTCTGGAAACCTACAGGCTACCCAAGCTGCCCTGTCCCATGACCTCCAAGGACAGCAGGCAGCACACACCCTTCCAAAGGCTACATTTCCCTTAGCACTGGGCTCGCCCCACAGTGCTCCTGGGTCTGCATGAGCTGTGTGCGGCTCTCACAGTGGCCAGCAGGCTTCTCTGACCTGGACCCTGCTGCTGGCCAGGGCTGTGTCCCTCCCTGAGGCACGCTGTTCCTGCCCTGCTGGAGCTCCTGAAATGGGTGCCAGGAGGCCCTGAGGCTCCCACAGGAGCACAGGCAGGGTGGGCAGCCAGGCACCTGCCCCCTTCCAGGCTCAGAACCTGGAACAGGCTGGGGCAGCATGCCACCCGCCATGACAGCTGCCACACCGAGCCTCCTGGGGCATGGATGGCGCCCTGAGGTGCTTCCGGCACCAGAGGCCGGAGCCAGGCCACACTTCCTGTCCTTTGAATTCTACTTGAAATCAACTTGGTTTGTTCCCCATTTGAGGGGGCTTTCAAGTTAGCTCAGTGGTTTAGGCGCTTGTGCTGGCAACCCCAGTCAGGCACAGGAGACCGCAGTTCAATCCCCAAACCCACCCTTAAGAAAGCCTGAGTCAGGCAAAAAAAAAAAAAAATCCTTCTTCCCCATTTGATTGTTTGTTTTGTACCGAGAATCAAACTCAGGACCTTGCCCTTGCCAGACAGGCACTTGTGCCTCTGAGCTATATTCCCATTTGATTTTTAAAACATACCCATTGCAGACAAAAAACAAGACAACAGAAAACACAGAAAATCATGCTACTGCACCAAAGAGCGAGGAGTGAGCAGCTCTCTCCTCATACCCTGGGTGTGGCCCCTCCCGAGCCTGCGAGAACCCAGTCCTTGTGCTCCAACGCCCTTTGGAAAGAAGCAGTTCACCCAAGGTGCTGGTAGCCCAGCGGGCAGCCACCCCGGGGGAGAACAGGAGAGGAGGAGGCCGGGGTGCCCTTATGGTGCGGACTGTGTGCGTGGGTCCACCGCGGCTGTTCCATGGCGCTAGTGCTTTATGGGTGTGCGCAGGTCTCTAAGCATGTGCAGTGACGTCTTTCCACATTTCGCTAAAGGCTTCCCCAGTCTGGTCCTTGCTGATCGTCCCTGCCAGCGCTTGCGGGGGGATTCCCAGGGGCCTTTCCCTGTGCTTCCGCATATGGCTGTGCGTGTTTTGTTTTTTTGGTTTTTTTTCAGGAAGAAGAAGCTACACCCCACCTCTTGAATTTACAGGAAACAGAAAGTGCTGAAGGCAGGCATGGCGATCAAGAGGCCCCTCCTGGTTTACCACAGTGCTGGAAGCAGTGGGGCTCAGAAACTCTGCGCCCTTACTCTTCCCCCCCCCCTTTAATAGTACATGTCTGTTGCTCACCCATCGCATTTTGTGCAAGAGTTGGAGTGTGTGTGTGTGTGTGTGTGTGTAAGAGAGAGAGAGAGAGAGAGAGAGAGAGAGACACTTTGACTCATCCCCTGAGTCTGTTCCCTCCACCTTTCTCCAGTTCTTGATTCCTTCCCTTTGAGAGAGACAACTTCTCTACTTCCTGCGATCTGGCCTGTATTCTCCTCTGTACATCTTAGGTTGCTCATGCACTTAAGCTTTTGCATCTGATTCATGTCACCAAACGTTGTGGTCTCAAAACGCATCCCTTTTCCTACAGATGGCTCAGGTTGATCCTTTTTATGGCAGAGTAGTACTCTGCTGTGTAAATACCACATTTCCCCATCCATTCTTCGGTCAATGGAGACCTAGGCTGCTTCCAAGACTTAGGTGTTAGGAATTTGCTGCTGTAAACACGGCAATGACCGGGGTTTGATCCCTGGTGCGCTGTGCGGGCCTCACTGCCAGGGCATGCCAAGACCACAGTTGAGACTAGGTGTGGCGGTGCGAACCTGCAATCCAAGCCCTTGTGAGGCTAAAAACAGGAGACTCACTGTGAGTCTGATCTATGTAATGAGACCCTGTGTACCCTGTACTAAATACATTAAAAGAAAATGAAAAGGAGGTGCATGGGCTCATAGTCCTACCCACAGGGCAGGAGACTCTGCCCTGTAGGGGAAATGGCCAGCATTGATTATCTTAACAATGCCTATTCTTTCTGGAGTGAGATGAAATCTCAGTCTTGCTTTAAGTTGCATTTCCCAAATGACTAGCGATGCTGAATGTTTCATACAGTCATTGGCCATCGATACCTCGTATTCTTTTGAGATGTGTCTGTCCATCTCTTTGGCTCTTTTTTTTTTTTTTTTTTTTTTTTTTTTTTTTTTTTTTTTTTTTTTTTTTTTTTTTTTTTTTTTTTTTTTAAATCATGCTTGTTCTTTCAGGGGAGTCTAATTTTTTTATTTCTTCATATATTCTGGACAGTCGTCCTGTTTGAGGGCCCACTGGCAGGTTCCTGATGCACTCCGTCATCTCTTCCCTCTGTGGGTTGCTTGTTTTTCAGTGCAGAAGCTTTTTAATTTGCTATGATCTGTTTGTTGATGCTTGGTGTTCTTTCCTGTGCAGCTGAGGCTCTGTTCAGAAAGTCCTTGCCTGTCAGTGGTCTAAAGCGCCTGCTTGGGAAAACTTGGGCGGCTTCAGGGACCTCGGTTCGATCCCCGGCACCACATGCTGCGCCAGTCCTGCCCTCGGGGCAGGCTGAGCCGGCCATAAAAACGAGTGAATAAACAAATAAAGGTTCTGCAACAAGAAAAACATAAATAAATAAATTAAAAAAAAAAAAAAAAAAAGAAAGTCCTTGCCTGCGCCTGGGCCTACAGCTTCATCAGCTTCACCTCCAGCTGATTGTTCCTTCTTAAACCCTTAGGCCTTTCATCCATTTTTATTTTTCTCTAGCACACAGTGATGGACACAGTCTGGGCTCACTCTTCTGCATGCGGATGGCCAGCTTTCCTAGCCCCACTATGGCAGAGACTCTCCTCCATGCATGCTTTTTGGCTCCTCACTCAAAGGCCAAGTGGTTGAATGTGGTTGGAGATCTTTCCAAGGTCTCCATTCTGGTCCACTGATCCTCGCGTCTGTTGCCATACCAGTACCACACTGCCTTTATCCGACCCACTTTGTAGCATACTCTGAAGATCGTGATGCCTCCTGCTCTGCTCTTGTAGCCCAGGATTGATCTTGCTGTCCTGGGTCTCTCCTGGTTCCACATAAATTATAGGATCGTTCTCTTCAGTTCTGCGAAGTACGGTATTGGTATTTTGATTGGGACTGCATTAAATCTGTGTAATGGATTTTAAAGTATTGTGATTTTGACTATGTAGTATTGGTTCTGCCTGTCTAGGAATGAGGATATCATTCATTTTCTGATGTCCTTTTTTTTTGTTTGTTTTTTTTTAATGTATTTAGTACAGAGCCTATAGGGTCTCACTACACAGATTGGACTCATAGTAATCCTCCTATTTTTAGCCTCCCAAGAGCTGGGATTATAGGCTCATGCCACCACACCCAGTCTCAGTCAATGTTTTAGCAGCCCCAGGGCATGGGACCAGCACAACATACAAGGGTTTGAACCCTGGTGCCTGTGTCTGCATAAGCAGGCATTTTAATCCATGAAGCCATCTGGCCAGGCTGTCCCCACCATGTCCTCTCTGACCTCCTTATCCAGACTTCTGCAGTATCATTGTAGAAGAGTTTTGCTTCCTTAGGTTAATGCCTAAGTACTTATTTTTTCTTGGTGCAATTGTGAATGACATTGTTCCTAGGTGTGTGTTTGTTTGTTTCTTAGAAAGTTCATTACTGGAGTATGGGAACACTATTGATTTTGTATCCTTCTATGTTTCTGAATTTGGTTATTAACTCTAGGAGTCTTGCCAGGTAATCCCAGCACTCGGGAGGCTGAGGCAGCAGGATGACTGCAAGTTCAAGGCCAGCCTGGGCTACATAGTGAGTTCAGGGCCAGTTTGAGCTATACAGTGTTTTTTTTAAAAAAATAATAATAATAATAATAATTCTACAAAAAAAAAGGAAGAAAAGCCGGGCGTGGTGGCGCACGCCTGTAATCCCAGCACTCGGGAGGCTGAGACAGGAGGATCGGTGTGAGTTCGAGTCCAGCCTGGGCTACAAAAGTGAGCTCAAGACCAGCCTGAACTGCATAGTGAGACCCTGTCTCAAAAAGACAAAAAAAAAAAAAAAAAAAAAAAATCTCTTAAAAACAACTAGGATGTAGGAAAAAAGTAATGTAGCATCTGCAAGACAATGCAAAGATGAACAATGTAAGACTAATAGGCATAAATGAGAAAGAAGGAGTCAATACAAATGATATAAAAATAATACAGGCTAAAGTAATAGCAGAAAACTTCCCAAATGTAGGGAAACAATCTGACATTCAGGTAACCAAAGCATAGAGAATTCTTTTTTTTTTTTTTTTTTTTGTCTTTTGGAGACAGGGTCTCGCTATGCAGTTGAGGCTGGCCTTGAGCTCACTTTTGTAGCCCAGGCTGGTCTCGAACTCGCACCAATCCTCCTGCCTCAGCCTCCCGAGTGCTGGGATTACAGGCGTGAGCCACCACGCCCGGCCTAACAGCACAATTCTTAATAGCTCAATCTTGGAAGCAGCCTAGGTGTCCACTAACAGATCAAGAGATAAAGAAAATATCTCATATATTTACATAATGGAATACTCCTTTGTCATAAAGGACAGGTTTGAGCTATTTGCAGAAAACACCTTGACACTACAATGGTAAGTGAACTACATTAGGCACATGAGTTTAAATATGCTATGACTTCTCGTGCATGAAAAACCAAAAGTATAAAATGCAAAATAAGGGGCTGGGGAGATAGCTCCGAGGCACAAGTGCCTGCTGGGCAAGTGCAAGGTCGTGAGTTCGAACCCTGGTGCCACAAAAAAAAATAAATAAATAAATAAAATAAAATAAAATAAAATGCAAAATAAAAGTTAATGAGAGCTGGGCGTGGTGGCTCACGCCTGTAATCCCAGCACTTGGGAGGCTGAGGCAGGAGGATCGGTGCAAGTTCGAGACCAGCCTGGGCTACAAAAGTGAGCTCAAAGCCAGCCTGAGACCCTGTCTCAAAAAGCCCCCCCACAAAAAAAAAGAAAGAAAAGAAAAAAAAAGTTAATGAGAAAGCCGGGCGTGGTGGCTCACGCCTGTAGTCCCAGCACTCGGGAGGCTGAGGCAGGAG